>CM033471.1:182327516-182339143 GCA_019447015.1 Hymenochirus boettgeri
TACCTACCTCTCTATCTCTGCTATCTATCTCTGCTATCTATCTATCTACCTATCTCTGCCATATATCTATCTCTTCTGTCTATCTATCTCTGCTATTTATTTATCTATCTCTGATATTTATCTATCTCTGCTATCTATCTATCTATATTATCTATCTATCTATCTATCTATCTATCTATCTATCTATCTCTGATATTTATCTCATTTAATTACTACAATTAGAATTTTGTTATCCTTAAATTGGATTATAACGCATGCATGATCTATGGTTATACATATATCTGATATTTCAGCCCAATGAAATGTACTGACGGATCCTATAGTTGTAATTGGTCATTACTTGCATACAGGTATTGCTTGCAGAATTAACACATTATGTGTAGGGGCACAGAATGACCAATTCTATGTTTAGAAATACGGATGTTGCTGGATAGTATGCGTGTGCCTAAATGAATGGGCAATTCAATCTGCCTGGTAGTTGGACATAAACTCAGTCATGCAGAGCAAATTAAAGTCCAAGCTCCTAATAGTGAGTAATATAGACCTCAGGCAGGCATTACAAATGCATTACGTGATAACTTCCAATCCAAATATTATATAAGTCTATTTATCTGAATCTAACGAATTTATTTATCGGTTTGTTCTTATTTTATGTTTATCTTAAACTTTTAGGCTGAGGCCACAGACACATAAGTGCACACATACGCATTTCTGGTGTGCATGTGTGTCGCTGTGTGTTGCGATTGCCAATGCTTTTAAGCAAGTCTGTCATCTTTTGAAATTAACTTTGCTTTAATAATCTACAGTATAGGTGAAAACATAATACCGTATATACTCGAGTATAAGCCGAGGTTTTTAGGTTTAAACATCAACCTAAAAACCTTGCCTCGGCTTATACTCGAGTCAAGAAAAACTACCTTAATTCCAGATGCAGCCGCGAGTCAGGAAGGAAGCCGGCAGTTCCCAGTAGTTCTTCGTGGGTGCGTGATGATGTCATCGCGCACACTGGCGGGATGACGTCATCGCACAGCCACGAAGCAGTACTGGGAACTGCCGGCTCTGCACAGAGCGAGCGGCAGCCGGCGGAGAGATGAAGACTGAAGACTGGAGAATGAAGACTGAAGAATGAAGACTAGCCAGGTACGGTAAGTGAACTGGGGGGGCTCTAGGGTGGGGGACAGTATGCCATACAGTACCACCCAATACCTTTCTACTATGTGCAACTCCCAGCAACGAGCATGCTGGGAGTTGTAGTTTCCAAACACACAGTGGAAAGGTATTAGGGTTACTGTATGGGATTACTGTACATTTAAGGGCAACTATCTACCCCTCGCTGCTTATACTCGAGTCAATCATGGGTTACTGATTTTGGAGGCAAAAATGGGTACCTCGGCTTATACTCGAGTCGGCGTATACTCGAGTATATAGGGTTATGGAATAAAACATGAAATTGAATTGGAACTTTAAGTAATCAACAGAATTATAGATCCCAGAAAACGTTATGTTAAATAACGTGTCTGAATGGAGTCATAATGATGTGTAGATTTCAAAAAGTATTAATATTCATATGCACAGTGAGCAATTTTCAGCTTGATGTTGTGTCTGTAAGGTATTTCATATCTGGCCACTGATATTTTACTTTATCACTTTCTATAATAAGGCAGTGAGCTCTGTGATAGCCTTGAATTAATACCTCACTTTGTATCTATGGAGACAGAAAGCAGGAGTCATCTTTTTTTCTGGTGGATATTAAGTCTGGTAGGCGTACATTAGTAAGTTTAAAAACCAGTTTTGTTTCCTCTCTAACTAGAGCTGAAAATGTTATAGTTTCATAGTAACACACTATATAAAATAGGACGTGTTGTATTGTACATCCATATTAAAGTGCAACTAGAGACCCAAAAATATAATACATCAAACAATAGAATACTAGTACACAAACAACTATAATTGCATATTGGCTATCTCCATAAGGTTGCCTTTGAAGGTTTGACCAAGCCTTCTGGGAACTTGTATTCCACCCAGAGTTATGTCATTTGCTCATATATCGCCAAGTTTTAAACTAGAGCTTGAAGCTTACAGGTCACACAGGAGAAGCTGTCAGCTCATGCAGCCAAATAGGCAAGTACCAGTTATTAGACCCAGTTAATAAAGCAATCTTGACGTGGTGACTGGGCTTAAAATAATTTGCCACCTTATTGAACTAATTACTTTATCCAGGTTTATGGCAGGCTCTTTGTAGCATCAGCCTTATTGAGATATAGCCAATATGCAATTAGAATTGTTTGTGTCCTAGAATTCTATGTTTGAATTGTTTTATAGTAAGTCACACACAAAAATTATTTTGCATCATAAATGCATGAGAAAGTAATTATGAAAGAATTAAAGGAGAATTAAACTATATATATTTAATTGTAATGTGAAAGCTTTTCTCCCTATACATTCTCTAGTATGTTACATTTACATACATGTAAGAAGCAGATACTGTAACTAAGAAGGCTTTCATGTTTTTGCCAGTGCAACTCACAGCCCATGTTGTCTACAAAAAGCCTTGTGAGCATGCGTACCCATTGCACACATTTTCTATTCAGTGTTCTCCACATCAATATGTAAGTTCCTGGTAAGACTTTGAAAGCTGCTTGTTACCCTCAGTTTATTTTCCAGCCATGCAATAACAAATCTGATTTTACTTCCTTTTTTAATTTGTTTCCTAAATTTCCTTGATGTACCTATGGCATTTTGTATGCTGTGGTGGCTCAGAAGAAATCTTACGGTTCCTTTTAGAAACACACAGCCCATGAGGTCACAGGTTCAAATATCCATACTTATGTAGGTTTTTTTTAATATAGAAAAATAGCAGTTTTACTCAGCATTGACTGTGTACACATGTGGGTATAGTATTTGTTACATGCAGGTGTGTGTTTGGGTTAGATGGGAGAGACAGGGGGAAAAGGAAGTGCACAGTTGGTAATGTCCATCATGTTTAAATAGTTATGAGTTGAGGAGGTAATACTGCTTAGGGACTTAAGCACATATGTTTATAGCAAAAGTATATATATGTTTTTTCCACTTAGAGAGTTACTATACAAATGTTGTGGTGAACTTACTCGTGAACATGCTACATATAATTGGCCCTGGGAAACATGGTGATTGCAACAAAATACCACAGCACTTGAGTGACTGACGGGCCATACGCTGTTGTTGTGTCTCTGAGCATGCGACAGTTGGGCTCTTTGTCTTTGTTGTTTAAGCTGGGCTTGATTCTGTTGCCTTATGTGAGCTTTGTGTATTTTTATCAGCGTGCTCTATGTTGTGTGTCCAGAAGGTGTGATGTGAGATTTGGTGTTGTGGTTGCAATGTTATGGGGCATGGCCATGCTGTTTGAAAGTGTGGACGTGCCATCTGGGGGTCTGGGTATGATGTTTTGGGGCATGGGTGTCGTGTTTGGGGTGGTGTTGTGTTTGGGGTGAACCTGTGATGTCTAGGGGCATGGACATGATGTTTGTGGACGTGGGCATGATTGGGGTGTGTGGCCATGATGTATGGGGATGGGCTGTATTTTTTTTTTTGGGGAGGTGGCCACAATATCTGGGGCAGGGTGTCCCTAGGGTTTTGGCACCTGAAAATACTTTTGAATGCCGCTCCTAGGACAGCACGCACGTAGAGCGCCGCCGTGGCAAAGTGGGTGTGGCTTAATATGTAGTGTGGTTTAGTCTGTGGGTGTGGCTTAGCACCCGGGCATGGCAAATTTCAGACTTTTTTTTAAAATGGTTATTTATATGCTTCTCTATTTTTAGAAAACACTAAAAACATATTGTGCAACGGGTACATTACGTTAGAACTCTAATCTATCTTTCTATCTATCTCTGCTATCTATCTATCTATCTATCCATCTATCTATCTCTGCTATCTATCTTATCTATCTACTATATCTATCTACTATCTATCTCTGCTATCTATCTCTGCTATCTATCTATCTATCTATCGCTATTATCTAGCTATCTCTATTATCTATCTATCTCTGCTATCTATATATCTATCTCTGATATTTATCTATCTTTGCTATCTATCTATCTCTGCTATCTATCTATCTATCTATCTATCTATCTATCTATCATCTATCTATTCTATCTCTGCATCCATCTATCTTCTGATTCTATCTATCTCTGCTATCTATATATCTATCTATCTTATCTATCGATCTCTCTATCTGTCTATGTATCTCTGCTATCTATTTATCTCTGATATTTATCTATCTCTGCTATCAGTCTATCTATATTATCTATCTATCTCTGCTATCTATCGATCTCTTCTATCTGTCTATCTATCTATCTCTGATATTTATCTATCTATATTATCTATCTATCTATCTATATCTTCTATCTGTCTATCTATCACTATTATCTATCTATCTCTATTATCTATCTATCTCTGCAATCTATCTAATTTATCTATCTATCTCTGCTATCCATCTATCTCTGCTATCTATCTATCTATCTATCTATCTATCTATCATCTATCTATCTCTGCTATCTATCTATCTATCTATCTATCTATCTATCTATCTATCTCTGCTATCTATCTATCTCTGTCTGTCTGTCCATCTATCTATCTATCACTCCATCTATCTATCTAGCTACTACTATCTAATCTATCTATCATCTTTCTATCTACCTACCTACCTCTCTATCTCTGCTATCTATCTCTGCTATCTATCTATCTCTTCTGTCTATCTATCTCTGCTATTTATCTATCGCTGATATTTATCTATCTCTGCTATCTATCTATCTATATTATCTATCTATCTATCTCTGCTATTTATCTATCTCTGCTTCTATCTATCTATCTATCTATCACTATTATCTATCTATCTCTGCTATGTATCTATCTATCTCTGCTATCTATCTATCTATCTATCTATATATCTATCTCTGATATTTATCTATCTCTGCTATCTATCTTTCTATCTATCTCTGCTATCTATCTATCTATCTCTTCTATCTGTCTATCTATCTATCTCTGATATTTATCTATCTATCTATATTATTTATCTATCTATTTCTGCTATCTATCTATCTCTGCTGTCTATCTATCTATCTATCTATCTATCTATCTCTGCTATCTATCTATCTCTTCTATCTGTCTATCTACTATCTCTGATATTTATTTATCTATCTATCTCTGCTATCTATCTATCTCTTCTATCTGTCTATCTATCTATCTCTGATATTTATCTATCGATCTATATTATCTATCTATCTATCTATCTCTGCTATCTATCTCTTCTATCTGTCTATCTATCTATCTATCTATCTATCTCTGCTATCTATCTATCTATCTATCTATCTATCTATCTATGCTATTATCTATCTATCTATCTCTATTATCTATCTATCTCTGCTATCTATCTATCTCTGATATTTATCTATCTCTGATATCTACTATATCTGTAACTATCTATCTAATCTATCTATCTCTGCTATCTATCGCTATTATCTATCTATCTCTATATCTACTATCTCTGCTATCTATCTATCTCTGATTTTATCTATCTCTGCTATCTATCTATCTATCTCTGCTATCTATCTATCTATCGCTATTATCTATCTAGCTCTATTATCTATCTATGTCTGCTATCTATCTATCTATCTATCTATCTCTGATATTTATCTATCTCTGCTATCTATCTATCTCTGCTATCTATCTATCTATCTATCTATCTATCTATCTCTCTTTCTCTGCTATCTATCTATCTATCTACTCTGCTATCTATCTCTCTGTCTGTCTGTCCATCTTCTATCTATCACTCCATCTATCTATCTAGCTACTACTATCTATCTATCTATCATCTTTCTACCTACCTACCTCTCTATCTCTGCTACTATTCTGCTATCTATACATCTACCTATCTCTGCCATATATCTATCCTCTTCTGTCTATCTATCTCTGCTATTTATTTATCTATCTCTGATATTTATCTATCTCTGCTATCTATCTATCTATATCTATCTATCTATCTTTATTTTATCTATACTATCTATCTATCTATCTATCTATCTATCTCTGCTATCTATCTATCTCTGTCTGTCTGTCTATCTATCTATCTATCACTCCATCTATCTATCTAGCTACTACTATCTAATCTATCTATCATCTTTCTATCTACCTACCTACCTCTCTATCTCTGCTATCTATCTCTGCTATCTATCTATCTGGGCCTAAATGATGGGCAATTCAATCTGCCGGTGGTAGTTGGACATAAACTCAGTCATGCAAGCAAATTAAAGTCCAAGCTCCTAATAGTGAGTAATATAGACCTCAGGCAGGCATTACAATGCAGTACGTGAAACTTCCAATCCAAATTTAATAAGTCTATTATCTGAATCTAACAGAATTTATTATCGGTTTGTTCTTATTTTATGTTTTACTTAAACTTTAGGCTGAGCCACAGACACATAAGTGCACACAAACGCATTTCTGGTGTGCATGTGTGTCGCTGTGTGTTGCGATTGCCTAATGCTTTTAAGCAAGTCTGTCATCTTTTGAAATTAACTTTGCATTTAATAATCTACAGTATAGGTGAAAACATAATACCGTATTACTCGAGTATAAGCCGAGGTTTTTAGGTTTAAAATCAACCTAAAACCTTGCCTCGGCTTATACTCGAGTCAAGAGAAAACTTACCTTATTTCCAGATGCAGCCGCGAGTCAGAAGGAAAGCCGGCAGTTCCCAGTAGTTCTTCGTGGGTGCGTGATGATGTCTCGCGCACACTGGCGGATGACGTCTCGCACAGCCACGAAGCAACTGGGAACTGCCGGCTCTGCACAGAGCGAGCGGCAGCCGCGGAGAGATAAGACTGAAGACTGGAGAGATGAAACTGAAGAATGAAGACTAGCCAGGTACGGTAAGTGAACTGGGGGGCTCTAGGTGGGGGACATAGTAGCCATACAGTACACCCAATACCTTTCTACTATAGGTGCAACTCCCAGCAACGAAAGCATGCTGGGAGTTGTAGTTTCCAAACATCTACAGTGGAAAGGTATTAGGGTTACTGTATGGGATTACTGTACTTTAAAGGGCAACTATCTACCCTCGGCTTATACTCGAGTCAATCATGGGTTACTGATTTTGGAGGCAAAATGGGTACCTCGGCTTTACTCGAGTCGGCGTATACTCGAGTATATAGGGTATATGGAATAAAACATGAAATGGAATTGAGAAGCTTTAATTAATCAACAGAATTATAGATCCCAGAAAACGTTATGTTAAATAACGTGTCTGAATGGAGTCATAATGATGTGTAGATTTCAAAAAGTATTAAGATTTCATATGCACAGTGAGCAATTTTCAGCTTGATGTTGTGTCTGTAAGGTATTTCATTCTGGCCACTGATATTTTACTTTATCACTTTCTATAATAAGGCAGTGAGCTCTGTATGCCTTGAATTAATACCTCACTTTGTATCTATGGAGACAGAAAGCAGGAGTCATCTTTTTTCTGGTGGTATTAAGTCTGGTAAGGCGTTACATTAGTAAGTTTAAAAAACAGTTTGTTTCCTCTCTAACTAAGAGCTGAAAATGTTATAGTTTCATAGTAACACACTATATAAAATAGGACGTGTTGTATTGTACATCCATATTAAAGTGCAACTAGAGACAAAAAATATAATACATACAAACAATAGAATACAGTACACAAACAACATATATGCATATTGGCTATCTCCATAAGGTTGCCTTTGAAGGTTTGACCAAGCCTTCTGGGAACTTGTATCCACCCAGAGTTATGTCATTTGCTCATATGAGCCAAGTTTAAACTAGAGCTTGAAGCTTACAGGTCACACAGGAGAAGCTGTCAGCTCATGCAGCCAAATAGGCAAGTACCAGTATTGATAGGACCCAGTTAATAAAGCAATCTTGACGTGGTGACTGGGCTTAAAATAATTTGGCCACCTTATTGAACTAATTACTTATCAGGTTTATGGCAGGCTCTTTGTAGCATCACCTTATTGAGATATAGCCAATATGCAATTAGAATTGTTTGTGTACTAGAATTCTATTGTTTGAATTGTTTTATAGTAAGTCACACACAAAATTATTTTGCATCATAAATGCATGAGAAATTATAAAAAATTAAGGAGAATTCTTATATATTTTAATTGTAATGTAAGCTTTTCTCCCTATACATCCTCTATGTTCATTACAACATACATGTAGAAGCAGATACTGTACTAAGAAGGCTTCAGTTTTTGCCAGTGCAACTCACACGCCCATGTTGTCTACAAAAAGCCTTGTGCAGCAGTACCCATTGCACACATTTTCTATTCAGATGTCTCCACATCAATATGTAAGTTCCTGGTAAGACTTGAAAAGCTGCTTGTTACCCTTGTTATTTTCCAGCCAGCATGCAATACAAAATTCTGATTTTACTTCCTTTTTTAATTTGTTTCCTAAATTTCCTTGATGTACCTATTGGCATTTTGTATGCTGTGGTGGCTCAGAAGAAATACTTACGGTTCCTTTTAGAAACACACAGCCCATGAGGTCACAGGTTCAAATATCCATACTTATGTAGGTTTTTTTTAATATAGAAAAATAGCAGTTTTACTCAGCATTGACTGTGTACACATGTGGGTATAGTATTTGTTACATGCAGGTGTGTGTTGGGTTAGATGGGAGAGACAGGGGGAAAAGGTGCACAGTTGGTAATGTACATCATGTATTAATAGTTATGAGTTGAGGAGGTAATACTGCTTGAGGGACGTATAGCACTATGTTTATAGCAAATGTATATATATGTTTTTTCCACTTAGAGAGTTACTATACAAATGTTGTGGTGAACGTACTCGTGAACATGCTACATATAATGGCCCTGGGAAAAATGGTGATAATGCACTAATACCACAGCACTTGAGTGACTGACGCATCACGCTGTTGTTGTGTCTCTGAAGCATGCGACAGGTGGGCTCTTGTCTGTGTTGTTTAAGCTGGGCTTGATTCTGTTGCCTTATTTGTGAGCTTTGTGTATTTTTAACAGCGTGCTCTATGTTGTGTGTCCAGAAGGTGTGGATGTGAGATTTGGTGTTGTGGTTGCAATGTTATGGGCATGGCCATGCTGTTTGAAATGTGTGGACGTGCCATCTGGGGGTCTGGGTATGATGTTTTGGGGCATGGGTGTCGTGTTTGGGGTGGGTGTTGTGTTTGGGGTGAACCTGTGATGTCTAGGGGCTGGACATGATGTTTGTGGACGTGGGCATGATTGGGTGTGTGTGGCCATGATGTATGGGGATGGGCTGTATTTTTTTTTGGGGAGGTGGCCACAATATCTGGGGCAGGGTGTCCCTAGGGTTTGGGCACCTGAAAATACTTTTGAATGCCGCTCCTAGGACGAGCAGCGCACGTAGAGCGCCGCCGTGGCAAAGTGTTGTGGCTTAATATGTAGGTGTGGTTTAGTCTGTGGGTGTGGCTTAGCACCCGGGCATGGCAAATTTCAGACTTTTTTTTTAAAAGGTTATTTATATGCTCTCTATTTTTAGAAAACACTAAAAACATATTGGTGCGCAACTGTTACATTACGTTAAAAGCTCTAATCTATCTATCTACTATCTATCTCTGCTATCTATCTATCTATCTATCCATCTCATCTATCCTGCTATCTTATCTTATCTATCTATCTATATCATCTATCTATCTCTGCTATTTATCTATCTGCTATCTATCTATCTATCTATCGCTATTATCTAGCTATCTCTATATCTATCTATCTCTGCTATCTATATATCTATCTCTGATATTTTATCTATCTCTGCTATCTATCTATTCTCTCTATCTACTCTATCTATCTTCTATCTATCTATCTATCTATCTATCTATCTCTGCTATCCATCTATCTCTGATATCTATCTATCTCTGCTATCTATATATCTATCTATCTTATCTATCGATCTCTTCTATCTGTCTATGTATCTCTGCTATCTATTTATCTCTGATATTTATCTATCTCTGCTATCAGTCTATCTATATTATCTACTATCCTGCTATCTATCGATCTCTTCTATCTGTCTATCTATCTATCTCTGATATTTATCTATCATATTATCTATCTATCTATCTATATCTTCTATCTGTCTATCTATCACTATTATCTATCTATCTCTATTATCTATCTATCTCGGCAATCTATCTATTATTATCTATCTACTCTGCTATCCATCTATCTCTGCTATCTATCTATCTATCTATCTATCTATCTATCATCTATCTATCTCGCTATCTATCTATCTATCTATCTATCTATCTACTATCTATCTCTGCTATCTATCTATCTCTTGTCTGTCTGTCCATCTATCTATCTATCACTCCATCTATCTATCTAGCTACTACTATCTAATCTATCTATCATCTTTCTATCTACCTCTACCTACCTACCTCTCTATCCTCTGCTATCTTCTCTGCTATCTATCTATCTCTTCTTCTGTCTATCTATCTCTGCTATTTATCTATCGCTGATATTTTCTATCTCTGCTACTATCTATCTAATATCTATCTATCTATTCTGCTATTATCTATCTCTCTAGCTATCTATCTATCTATCCACTATCACTATTATCTATCTATCTCTGCTATGTACATCTATCTCTGCATCTACTATCTATCTATCTATATCTATCTCTGATATTTATCTATCTCTGCTATCTATCTTTCTATCTATCTCTGCTATCTATCTATCTATCCTTTCTATCTGTCTATCTATCTATCTCTGATATTTATCTATCTATCTATATTATATATCTTCTCTCTGCTATCTATCTATCTCTTCTATCTGTCTATCTATCTATCTCTATCTATCTATCTATCATCTGCTATCTATCTATCTCTTCTATCTGTCTATCTATCTATCTCTTGATTATTATTTATTCTATCTATCTCTGCTATCTATCTATCTCTTCTATCTGTCTATCTATCTATCTCTGATATTTATCTATCGATCTATATATCATATCTATCTATCTATCTATCTCTGCTATCTATCTCTCTATCTGTCTATCTATCTATCTATCTATCTATCTCTGCTACTATCTATCTATCTATCTATCTATCTATCTATCGCTATTATCTATCTATCTATCTCTATATTATCTATCTATCTCTGCTATCCATCTATCTCTGATATTTTATCTATCTCTGATATCTATCTAATCTTGTAATCTATCTATCTAATCTATCTATCTCTGCTCTATCTATCGCTATTATCTATCTTCTCTATATCTACCTATCTCTGCTATCTATCTATCTCGATATTTACTATCTCTGCTATCTATCTATCTATCTCTGCTATCTATCTATCTATCGCTATATATCTATCTAGCTCTATTATCTATCTATGTTTGCTATCTATCTATCTATCTATCTATCTCTGATATTTATCTATCTCTGCTATCTTCTATCTATCTATCTCTGCAATCTATCTTTATCTATCTCTATCTATCTTCTCTCTTTCTCTGCTATCTATCTATCTATCTATCTCTCTGCTATCTATCTATCTCTGTCTGTCTGTCCATCTATCTATCTATCACTCCATCTTCTATCTAGCTACTACTATCTAATCTATCTATCATCTTTCTACC
>CM033471.1:182339303-182632284 GCA_019447015.1 Hymenochirus boettgeri
CTATCTATCTATCTATCTATCTATCTATCTATCTCTGATATTTATCTATCTCTGCTATCTA
Organism: Hymenochirus boettgeri; assembly: GCA_019447015.1. Lineage (NCBI taxonomy): Eukaryota > Metazoa > Chordata > Amphibia > Anura > Pipidae > Hymenochirus > Hymenochirus boettgeri. The sequence continues at coordinate 182,339,365 of CM033471.1, forward strand.
TCTATCCATCTATCTATCTATCACTATTATCTATCTATCTCTGCTATGTATCTATCTATCTATCTATCTCTGCTATCTATATATCTCTGATATTTATCTATCTCTGCTCTCTATCTATCTATCTCTGCTATCTATCTTATCTATCTATCTATCTCTGCTATCCATCTATCTCTGCTATCTATCTATCTATCTATCTATCGATCTATCTATCTATCTATCTCTTCTATCTGTATATCTATCTATCTCTGCTATTTATCTATCTCTGCTATCTATCTATCTCTGATATTTATCTATCTCTGCTATCTATCTTTCTATCTATCTCTGCTATCTATCTATCTCTTCTATCTGTCTATCTATCTATCTATCTATCTATCTATCTATTTTATATATCTATCTCTGCTATCTATCTATCTCTTCTATCTGTCTATCTATCTATTTATCTATCTATCTATCTATCTATCTATCTATCTATCTATCTCTGCTATCTATCTCTGCTATCTATCTATCTCTTCTATCTGTCTATCTATCTATCTCTGATATTTATTTATCTATCTATATTATTTATCTATCTATCTCTGCTATCTATCTATCTCTTCTATCTGTGTCTATCTATCTATCTATCTATCTATCTATCTCTGCTATCTATCTATCTCTGCTATCTATCTCTGCTATCTATCACTATTATCTATCTATCTCTATTATCTATCTATCTCTGCTATCTATCTATCTATCTATCTATAGGTGAAGGTCCATAAGTTCAACACCTCTGTATTACATCGGACACATGCCTAAGCTACAGGACATTAAGAAGAACTTGCTGCAAACAGAGAATACTGGGTTTGTAGTTTTCAACAGTGAAAGGTCAAAAATTCAACACCTAGCTCTATCCATTAGGCTGTATTACATCTAGACACATGCCTTAGCTACAGGACATTACGAAGAAACTTGCTGCAAACAGAGATACTGGGTTTGTAGTTTTCAAACATGTGAAAGGTCAAAAATTCAACACCCCAGCTCTTTACCATTAGGCTATATTACATCTAGAGACATGCCTTAGCGACAGGACATTAAGAAGGAACTTACTGCAAACAGAGAATGCTGGGATTTGTAGTTTTCAAACATGTAAAAAGTCAAAGTTCAACACCCCTGCTCCATACCATCAAGCTGTATTGCATCTGTGCACTGCATTAGCTATAGTACATTAGAATAAACTTACTGCAAACAGAGAATGCTGGGATTTGTAGTTTTCTAACATGTTAAAGTTCAATACCCCTGCTTTATACAATTAGGCTGTATTACTCTGGACACATGCCTTAGCTACAGGGCATTAAAAAGAAACTCAAAAAAGAAAAGCAAACAGAGAATACTGGGATTGTAGTTTTCAAACGTGAAAGGTCACAAGTTCAGCACCCCTGCTCTATACCATTAGGCTGTATTACATTTAGACACATGCTTTAGCTACAGGCTATAAATGAGATACTTTGCATGTCCCTGCCCATTTCTCTGGGAGTTGAGAAATATGTGTTTATATGTTGATTATAAGGGCAATGCTAATATATAACATGAGGCTGTGAGGTATCTTCTTTAATAAGAATGCTCTATTTCATTTAATACTCTGTGGGACTCGGGTGAGCTTTTATCTCTTTTAACCCATACCTCTACCTAACCTATATAACCAATAAGTATCCTGTGCCCCAAGTCCTAACCCATAGTTATTGTAAATCTGGAACTTGCAGTGGTAAATACTAATAAGTATAAACCTAGCAGTTAAATGGATCTTGTAAAGGTTCTTGGTTGAACTGCACATTGTAGCAGGATTGCATGGGTCTGTTCTCAGGCCTGCTGATTTATACCACATAGACCCTCTAGATTCTAGCTGGCAGGTAAGGGAAGGTTTGAGTGTTTGTTCATGTAATGTGGAGGGTAACAGGAGTCTCAGTATGTATTTATTCATTCATATACTTGTATATTTTTTAATCTGTATATTATTATTGTACCAGTAGAGGTGCTATAGCCACACTAATTACTTTTAGTGCGCTCTGTTACTTTAAATTTTAAGTGGGCAGGGCGGATTTTGACCATAAATTCTGGTCTAACTATTACCCCTTTCATGCTGTGATGAAGGGTGCTGCCCGAAACGCGTCGGCTGTGATGGCCCTATGATTTTAAATTGAACTAATAAAGTCTTTTATATTCGGAAGAGTTGTAGGCGCAAGAACACTTTTTTCTATTTTGTTCTATTGTCATGTTTTCGGGTGACGCACGATTCCCGTGATGTTCTAGCACCTCCTCTTACCTTTGCCGAAGCAGCGAGGCAAGTCCCGCGAGAGACGGGAAGGGGGAAGAGACGGAGTGAAGCCGGCTCGGGACGGCTGTTGTGGTGAGACGCTACCACGTTTGGTGTGCCTCCCGCAACCTGGAGCGACCATCTTTTTCTGTTGGGGTGTATATTTTAATGTGGAGGGAATAGCCTGAGTACCTGATGATTACTGGCTGAAGGGGTCTAAGTAGCCTCTCTCTAGCCTTATGGCTTAACAGCTATAGGCTAAACAAGAGGCAGACAGATCCCGAACCAATTGCATAGTTGTGCACTTGGTGTTGGTTCACAGAAAGCACGACCCTGAGCTTTCATTTAAAAAAACAAAGAAAACGGTGCTGTTTAGTTCAAAACTGCACATTGTGGCAGAATTGCCTGGGTCCATTGTCAGACCTGCGTTTATCCTATTTGGTTCCCCTGGAAGCTGATGACTGTTGAATAACAGTTTAAATTATCCCTGTTTAAAGATTTTATAGTCGCTGTATCTAACATAGCAACATAACACATATATTATCTATCCTCTATCTATCTATCTATCTATCTATCTATCTATATATATAAGAAATTTAAAAAGGTTAGACATTAGGACCTTCTGGGGTTACCTTGACGTGGTTGGAAGGCTTTTCATTCATGTGATCACAGTAATGTATACTAAAACCCCTTTGTTTATAAAGTATGCTAGTGTGCAGATAATATGATATTGTATGGGGCCTAGGAATGTGCATTGATTATCTTTTCTATGTTTGTATAAATGTTGGACCAGATCAGTAGCACTTCCACTAAATGTAGTTGTAAATTACTTAATTGGAGTGTCTACAATTCTTGTATTGTATGTATTTATTGGGAGGCCTGGTCAAGTCTCCATGTGGCACCCCCAACATGCCCCTTTTATGGGAGGTCCTATGCCTTTAATATAAAGCACTGGATGGCCTCTTCCCTCATTTTAAAAAGCCAGAGGGCTGGGGGGAAGAGAGAGAGCCTGTTATATGGATCCAGTGTGTAAGAATGAGAATGCAAAAGTTTGCTAATAGTACTGAAGTAAAAGAATTTAAAAAGGTTAGACGTTAGGACCTTCCAGACTGGGGTTACCTTGACGTGGTTGGAGGCTTTTCTTTCATGTGATCACAGTAATGTATACTAAAACCCCTTTGTTATAAGTATGCCAGTGTGCAGATAATATGATATTGTGTGCGCAGGCCTGAAAATTGTGTGCGCCCGCACAAGCGCACAGCTTAGAGGGAACACTGACTATAATCCATAGAATGTCAATGGAATAAACCTGCAGGTCTGATAATAGACCCAGGCATTTCTGTCACAATGTGCAGTTCAAGCCAAACAGCCCCATAAGGGAACCTGAGACCCCCCCCCATCATATATATAGATATCACTTACTGTCCAGCAACAGAAGCTCTCCTTTTTTTCTATTGAGAGGGGAGGGGTAGGCAAGACTGTCACATGTTTTTACAAAGGAAGTGACATATAAGTCTTGCAACTTCCTACTAACTCCTATTGCTACTAACCACAGATTTTTTTTTTGTTTCGCTAACACTGCTGTCAATCTAATATTAAAGGCTTTTCCCCCCTAAAATAAAAAATTAATATGTGATCCCCCTGGGCTCCCGCCCCACCACATAATTTTTTTTTTTTAGAAAGCCCCCCAAACTCTACTTACCTTCCCTTCTTTCCTGCGCCGTGCTCCCGGCCTCTGCTTGTGAGGAAATGCAAGTAGAGGGGCGGGACCGGCAGCCGCGTCTGTGATTGGCTGAGCGGCAGCCAATCACGGACGCGGCTGCCGGCAGCTCACTTCCACGTAGGAAAGCGGAGAGGTAAGTAAAACATTGGGGAGCTTTTTAAAAATAAAAGTATGCGGTTGGGGCTGGGGGACATAGGGGAAGGGATAGCAGAAGGGTTTAACACTAGGGGGAGGATAGCAGAACGGGGGAGAGGGAGGGAGAGGGGGGGGAGGGAGGGGGAGAAGGGCTGCAGCACGCATGGCAGGAATCTCCGGGAGGCCAGGTAGCAGGCATTGTCCTATATGGACCTGCTAGCCTCCTGGTGGTCAGTTTTTGGAACTTTGGGGGGGACTACAGGAAAACCAGATGGAGTTGGGATGTGAGGTAAGGATTAAACTACACTACATGGTGGGGCCAGTAGTTGGGGGGATTATAGTTTTGGGTGGGACATGCCCTTTAAGCACTCCATTGGATACAACACTAAAAGGGAAGTGATATATGTTTCTTTTTAAGCTTACATTGCCTCCATGTAAAACTTCCTGGGGTGTGGCTAAACACTCCATTTTGAAGATTTCATTACAAAACAGGAGTGGGGACTATGCAAGTACTTTTATTTATTTATTGTTTTGCCTTATTTACATTTCTATATACTTTAATGTCATTACTACTATTTGTTAATTTTGATAAAATTATTTGTGCTTAAACAACACATAAACACTGTCCCTATGTATATTACTTTTACCCACCCCCACAAACATAGTACCCCCGAAAAACTCATTGTATTCACCATGAAATTATAAACGTATTATATAATATAGGGATATAACACTCTTCAAAGAATATCAGCGCTCCTCAGGTCTTCCACAAGTGCTTTTAAATAAACATTGTACAAAGTGCAACAATAGCAACATTTCGGCCCTTGTCTTCTGGCCTTTATCAAGCTTAAACAATAGTGCATTTGCACACCCTTATATATTCCCTGTAATTAGTGCTGAAGCATAAGACACCTATACATGACATCATTTCAAATAATTAAAGTGACAATGCTCAAATATATTCTGCATTATTTAAAATAGTACAGTGCATATTTAAAATATTATGAACTCCAAACCTTGGATACTAAAACTAAAAAAGCTTAAAAAAGGGTCACCTTTTTAAGCTTTTCTAAGTTTTAGTATATAGTAGCAGCACTCCACTTGCATTCAATTCTGGTGGGTGTCTGTGTGCAATCTTTTATTTTTGATACATCAGGCTCCTCCAGTCAGCGACTTTTCGGTAAATGAATGTCTTTTAAGGGACCTTAATGTCTATGAGTCCAATGTATAGTCCTTGTTGCATTAATTAACTGTTGTTCTGTTATGTATTTGTTGTATATGAAAAGAGGGTTAATATGTGACATCAGTGAGTTGGGAGGGACTTGAATGTGTATAAAGGGAGGTGATGTAAGAAGGGATTAATTTCCCAAGATATCGCTGACTGGAGGAGCCTGATGTTCAAAAATAAAAGATTGCACAATATATCTCGAGTGCGGTCCTGCAAGTGGAGTGCTGCTACTATATACACTATACCCAGTACCACACCACACCAAAAGAATAAACCATAGGCGCAGAGGATCTATAGGAATATACCATAGAAACAATATGGTTCAGAGATGCAGGCAGAGGAATATAAAGTGCACTTGATCTTAGCACAGATCTTGCAATGCATTTCTCAATAGTGTACCTATTTATGGGGAATGTGAAGTGTAGGACGGGGTGCCAAACCTCCCCATGCTGGGGGCAGCACTAGCGGCACCCCATGCTCTTGCTGTAGGTGTAGCTCCACCCCTGACACAAGCAATTATGCCCACAGCATAGCCCTTGCCACGCCCACCACGGGTCCAAAAGACGGGACCAAAAAACGTTGTGGGGGATCATGGTGTACATCAGGATAATTATGAAATCCAATATTGATTTATTACATCTTTTTCAGTTTCTACAGCTTGTTTAAACCCAGTGTAACTAGGAATCACTGGGCCTCACAGCTAAACCATAATTGGGCCCTTCTCCTGTTAATCTACAGTGTTAGTTTGGGGCGGGGGACTATACCTGTTGTAGGAAAAGTGTGAAGTTGGGGCCTCCCCTGGTAGTTACATGCTTCTTTAAACCATCTTCCTCTCTCTATCTGTGATTCTGATATCTAAATATAAATACTGCTTATAAACGGCAGAATTTCTCTTTTTATTTATTTGTTTTTATCTCCCAAAAACTTTTCTCTGGCTTGTTGACTATATCTAAATGTACTGTTACAGAAATTCTAATACCTTAAGTCCTGTAGTAAATAATACAATGCTTTTTCACAGTGGATACCAACAATAAAACCAACATTCTAATCAGCCCTACAAAAAGGCAGTCATTAGAGATATACCACATGTACTGTATAAATTGTGTCATTAACCTGTATTCCTCAAATGATTCCTGAATTTGTTCCTCCTCGAGTGGGTTGCCTTCCATCTCATTAGTCTCATTTTCTTGTTGTTCGTGCTGCTCGAGGACTGGCCTCATCATATTTTCCTCTTTCATAAAGTCCGACAAAGCTTTGCTCATCGTCTGGAGAACAATAAGGATTTTTCTCTTAATTCTGAAATGCAGTTTGAGGTTTGTGCTGTTGTGATGCAGGATCTAAAGAGTCTACATTGCGCTGATGGCTTTGTGTTCAGCTGCCTGAGCAGTATTAAAAAAAAAAAAAATCTCTTTGAAACCATTGTGACACCAGGGTAAATTAATGTCAGATTGAATATGAATGTCTAAGAGAGAATGCGAATAAACAAGTGAAGTATTTTATCTGGGGTATGGTTTTGTATGATGCCACTTTGTTTTAAGGAATGAAAAAATAGGAGATACAAGTGAAGCTAGTGGACTAGTCAGTGATCTGGACTCCTAGCTTAATCTAAATCAACAATAATTAATTACCTGTTTTGTCTTTTAATTACTACAATTAAATTTTGTTATCCTTAATTGGATTATAACGCATGCATGATCTATGGTTACTACATATAATCTGATATTTCACCAATAAATGTACTGACTGATCCTATAGTTGTAATTGGTCATTACTTGCATACAGGTATTGCTTGCAGATTAACACATTATGTGTAGGGGCAGCAGAATGACCAATTCTATGTTTAGAATAGACGGATGTTGCTGGATATGTATGCGTGTGCCTAAATGAATGGGCAATTCAATCTGCCTGGTAGTTGGACATAAACTCAGTCATGCGACAAATTAAAGTCCAAGCTCCTAATAGTGAGTAATATAGACCTCAGGCAGGCATTACAAATGCAGTACGTGATAACTTCCAATCCAAATATTATTAAGTCTATTTATCTGATCTAACAGAATTTATTTATCGGTTTGTTCTTATTTTATGTTTATCTTAAACTTTTAGGCTGAGGCCACAGAACCATAAGTGCACACATACGCATTTCTGGTGTGCATGTGTGTCGCTTGTGTGTTGCGATTGCCTAATGCTTTTAAGCAAGTCTGTCATCTTTTGAAATTAACTTTGCATTTAATAATCTACAGTATGGTAAACATAATACCGTATATACTCGAGTATAAGCCGAGGTTTTTAGGTTTAAAAATCAACCTAAAAACCTTGCCTCGGCTTATACTCGAGTCAAGAGAAAACTTACCTTATTCCAGATGCAGCCGCGAGTCAGGAAGGAAAGCCGGCAGTTCCCATAGTTCTTCGTGGGTGCGTGATGATGTCATCGCGCACACTGGCGGGATGACGTCATCGCACAGCCACGAAGCAGTACTGGGAACTGCCGGCTCTGCAACGAGCGAGCGGCAGCCGGCGGAGAGATGAAGACTGAAGACTGAGAGATGAAGACTGAAGAATGAAGAGATCCAGTTACGGTAAGTGAACTGGGGGGGCTCTAGGGTGGGGGACAGTATGCCATACAGTAACACCCAATACCTTTCTACTATAGGTGCAACTCCCAGCAACGAAAGCATGCTGGGAGTTGTAGTTTCCAAACATCTACAGTGGAAAGGTATTAGGGTTACTGTATGGGATTACTGTACATTTAAGGGCAACTATCTACCCTCGGCTTATACTCGAGTCAATCATGGGTTACTGATTTTGGAGGCAAAAATGGGTACCTCGGCTTATACTCGAGTCGGCGTATACTCGAGTATATAGGGTATAGGGAATAAAACATGAAATTGAATTGAGAAGCTTTAAGTAATCAACAGAATTATAGATCCCAGAAAACGTTATGTTAAATAACGTGTCTGAATGGAGTCATAATGATGTGTAGATTCAAAAAGTATTAAGATTTCATATGCACAGTGAGCAATTTTCAGCTTGATGTTGTGTCTGTAAGGTATTTCATATCTGGCCACTGATATTTTACTTTATCACTTTCTATAAATAAGGCGTGAGCTCTGTGATAGCCTTGAATTAATCCCTCACTTTGTATCTATGGACAGAAAGCAGGAGTCATCTTTTTTCTGGTGGATATTAAGTCTGGTAAGGCGTTACATTAGTAGTTTAAAAAACAGTTTGTTTCCTCTCTAACTAAGAGCGAAAATGTTTAGTTTCATAGTAACACACTATATAAAATAGGACGTGTTGTATTGTACATCCATATTAAAGTGCAACTAGAGACCAAAAATATATACTACAAACAATAAATACTAGTACACAAACAACTATAATTGCATATTGGCTATCTCCATAAGGTTGCCTTTGAAGGTTTGACCAGCCTTCTGGGAACTTGTATTCCCCCCAGAGTTATGTCATTTGCTCATATGAGCCAAGTTTTAAACTAGAGCTTAAGCTTACAGGTCACACGGAGAAGAGTCAGCTCATGCAGCCAAATAGGCAAGTACCAGTGATTAGGACCCCAGTTAATAAAAGCAATCTTGACGTGGTGACTGGGCTTAAAATATTTGGCCACCTTATTGAACTAATTACTTTATCCAGGTTTATGGCAGGCTCTTTGTAGCATCAGCCTTATTGAGATATAGCCAATATGCAATTAAATTGTTTGTGTACTAGAATTCTATTGTTTGAATTGTTTTATAGTAAGTCACACACAAAAATTATTTTGCATCATAAATGCATGAGAAAGTAATTATGAAAAGAATTAAAGGAGAATTAAACTTATATATTTTTATTGTAATGTGAAGCTTTTCTCCCTATACATTCTCTAGTATGTTACATTTACATACATGTAAGAAGCAGATACTGTAACTAAGAAGGCTTTCATGTTTTTGCCAGTGCAACTCACAGCCCATGTTGTCTACAAAAAGCCTTGTGAGCATGCGTACCCATTGCACACATTTTCTATTCAGAGTCTCCACATCAATATGTAAGTTCCTGGTAAGACTTTGAAAGCTGCTTGTTACCCTGCAGTTTATTTTCCAGCCACATGCAATACAAAATTCTGATTTTACTTCCTTTTTTAATTTGTTTCCTAAATTTCCTTGATGTACCTATTGGCATTTTGTATGCTGTGGTGGCTCAGAAGAATACTTCACGTTCCTTTTAGAAACACACAGCCCATGAGGTCACGTTCAAATATCCTACTTATGTAGGTTTTTTTTAATATAGAAAATAGCAGTTTTACTCAGCATTGACTGTGTACACATGTGGGTATAGTATTTGTTACATGCAGGTGTGTGTTTGGGTTAGATGGGAGAGACAGGGGGAAAAGGAAGTGCACAGTTGGTAATGTACATCATGTATTAATAGTTATGAGTTGAGGAGGTAATACTGCTTGAGGGACGTATAGCACATATGTTTATAGCAAAAATGTATATATGTTTTTTTCCACTTAGAGGTTACTATCAATGTTTGTGGTGAACGTACTCGTGAACATGCTACATATAATTGCCCCTGGGAAAACATGGTGATTGCAACTAAATACCACAGCACTTGAGTGACTGACGGGCATCACGCTGTGTTTGTGTCTCTGAAGCATGCGACAGGTGGGCTCTTTGTCTGTGTTGTTTAAGCTGGGCTTGATTCTGTTGCCTTATTTGTGAGCTTTGTGTATTTTTATCAAGCGTGCTCTATGTTGTGTGTCCAGAAGGTTGGATGTGAGATTTGGTGTTTGGTTGCAATGTTATGGGCATGGCCATGCTGTTTGAAAGTGTGGACGGGCATCTGGGGTCTGGGTATGATGTTTTGGGGCATGGTGTCGTGTTTGGGGTGGGTGTTGTGTTTGGGGTGAACCTGGATGTCTAGGGGCATGGACATGATGTTTGTGGACGTGGCATGATTGGGGTGTGTGGCCATGATGTATGGGGATGGGCTGTATTTTTTTTTGGGGAGTGGCCACAATATCTGGGGGCAGGGTGTCCCTAGGGTTTTGGCACCTGAAAATACTTTTGAATGCCGCTCCTAGGACGAGCAGCGCACGTAGAGCGCCGCCGTGGTGCGTGGGTGTGTGGGGACTGTGTGTGGTAGTCTGGGTGTGGCTTAGCACCCGGGCATGGCAAATTTCAGACTTTTTTTTTAAAATGGTTATTTATATGCTCTCTATTTTTAGAAAACACTAAAAACATATTGGTGCAACTGGTACATTACGTTAGAAAGCTCTAATCTATCTATCTATCTATCTCTGCTATCTATCTATCTATCTATCCATCTATCTATCTCTGCTATCTATCTATCTATCTATCTATATCTATCTATCTATCTCTGCTATTCTCATCTCTGCTATCTTCTACTATCTATCGCTATTATCTATCTATCTCTATATCTATCTATCTCTGCTATCTATATATCTATCTCTGATATTTATCTATCTCTGCTATCTATCTATCTCTGCTATCTATCTATCTATCTATCTATCTATCTATCTATCTATCTATCTATCTATCTCTGCTATCCATCTATCTCTGATATCTATCTACTCTGCTATCTATATATCTATCTATCTTATCTATCGATCTCTTCTATCTGTCTATGTATCTCTGCTATCTATTTATCTCTGATATTTATCTATCTCTGCTATCAGTCTATCTATATTATCTATCTATCTCTGCTATCTATCGATCTTATCTATCTCTGCTATCTATCTATCTCTGATATTTATCTATCTATTTCTATCTATCTATCTATATCTTCTATCTGTCTATCTATCACTATTATCTATCTATCTCTATTATCTATCTATCTCTGCAATCTATCTAATTTATCTATCTATCTTGCTATCCATCTATCTCTGCTATCTATCTATCTATCTATCTATCTATCTATCATCTATCTATCCTGCATCTATCTATCTATCTATCTTCTATCTATCTATCTATCTCTGCTATATCTATCTCTGTCTGTCTGTCCATCTATCTATCTATCACTCCATCTATCTATCTAGCTACTACTATCTAATCTATCTATCATCTTTTTCTATACCTACCTACCTCTCTATCTCTGCTATCTATCTCTGCTATCTATCTTCTCTTCTGTCTATCTATCTCTGCTATTTATCTATCGCTGATATATCTATCTCTGCTATCTATCTTCTATATTATCTATCTATCTATCTCTGCTATTATCTCTCTGCTATCTATCTATCTATCCATCTATCACTATTATCTACATCTCTGCTATGTATCTATCTATCTCTGCTCTCTATCTATCTATCTATCTATATATCTATCTCTGATATTTTATCTATCTCTGCTATCTATCTTTCTATCTATCTCTGCTATCTATCTATCTATCTCTTCTATCTGTCTATCTATCTATCTCTGATATTTATCTATCTATCTATATTATATATCTATCTCTGCTATCTATCTATCTCTTCTATCTGTCTATCTATCTATCTATCTATCTATCTATCTCTGCTATCTATCTACTCTTCTATCTGTCTATCTATCTATCTCTGATATTTATTTATCTATCTATCTCTGCTATCTATCTATCTCTTCTATCTGTCTATCTATCTATCTCTGATATTTATCTATCGATCTATATTATCTATCTATCTATCTATCTCTGCTATCTATCTCTTCTATCTGTCTATCTATCTATCTATCTATCTATCTCTGCATCACTATCTATCTATCTATCTATCTATCTACTATCGCTATTATCTATCTATCTATCTCTATTATCTATCTATCTCTGCTATCCATCTATCTCTGATATTTATCTATCTCTGATATCTATCTATATCTGTAATCTATCTATCTAATCTATCTATCTCTGCTATCTATCGCTATTATCTATCTATCTCTATTATCTACCTATCTCTGCTATCTATCTATCTCTGATATTTATCTATCTCTGCTATCTATCTATCTATCTCTGCTATCTATCTATCTATCGCTATTATCTATCTAGCTCTATTATCTATCTATGTCTGCTATCTATCTATCTATCTATCTATCTCTGATATTTATCTATCTCTGCTATCTATCTATCCTGCAATCTATCTATCTATCTATCTATCTATCTTCTCTTTCTCTGCTATCTATCTATCTATCTATCTCTGCTATCTATCTATCTCTGTCTGTCTGTCCATCTATCTATCTATCACTCCATCTATCTATCTAGCTACTACTATCTAATCTATCTATCATCTTTCTACCTACCTACCTCTCTATCTCTCTATCTCTCTGCTATCTATCTATCTACCTATCTCTGCCATATATCTATCTCTCTGTCTATCTATCCTGCTATTTATTTATCTATCTCTGATATTTATCTCTCTTGCTATCTACTATATATATTATCTATCTACTATCTATCTATCTACTACTATCTATCTCTTATTTTATCTATCTCTGCTATCTATCTATCCATCTATCTATCTATCACTATTCTATCTATCTCTGCTATGTATCTATCTATCTATCTATCTCTGCTATCTATTATCTCTGATATTTATCTATCTCTGCTCTCTATCTATCTATCTCTGCTATCTATCTTATCTATCTATCTATCTCTGCTATCCATCTATCTCTGCTATCTATCATTCATCTATCTATCGATCTATCTATCTTCTATCTCTTCTATCTGTCTATCTATCTCTCTCTGCTGTTTATCTCTCTCTGCTATCTATCTATCTCTGATATTATCTATCTCTGCTATCTATCTATCTATCTATCTCTGCTATCTATCTATCTCTTCTATCTGTCTATCTATCTATCTATCTATCTATCTATCTATTTTATATATCTATCTCTGCTATCTCTATCTCTTCTATCTGTCTATCTATCTATTTATCTATCTTCTATCTATCTATCTATCTATCTATCTATCTCTGCTATCTATCTCTGCTATCTTCTATCTCTTCTATCTGTCTATCTATCTATCTCTGATATTTATATATCTATCTATATTATTTATCTATCTATTTCTGCTATCTATCTATCTAATCTATCTGTCTATCTATCTCTGATATTTATCTATCTATCTATCTATCTATCTATCTATCTATCTATCTATCTATCTATCTATCTATCTATCTATCTATCTATCTCTGCTATCCATCTATCTCTGATATTTATCTATCTCTGATATCTATCTATATCTGTAATCTATCTATCTAATCTATCTATCTATCTATCTATCTATCTATCTATCTCTGCTATCTATCTATCTATCTATCTCTGATATTTATCTATCTCTACTATCTATCTATCTATCTCTGCTATCTATCTATCTATCTATCTATCTATCTATCTATCTATCTATCACTATTATATATCTAGCTCTATTATCTATCTATGTCTGCTATCTATCTATCTATCTCTGATATTTATCTATCTCTGCTGTCTATCTCTGCTATCTATCGCTATTATCTATCTATCTCTATTATCTATCTATCTCTGCTATCTATCTATCTATCTATCTATCTATCTATCTCTGATATTTATCTATCTCTGCTATCTATCTATCTCTGCTATCTATCTATCTATCTATCGCTATTATCTATCTAGCTCTATTATCTATCTATGTCTGCTATCTATCTATCTATCTATCTATCTCTGATATTTATCTATCTCTGCTATCTATCTATCTCTGCAATCTATCTCTCTATCTCTCTATCTATCTATCTATCTATCTCTATTATCTATCTATCTCTGATATTTATCTATCTCTGCTATCTATCTATCTCTGCAATCTATCTATCTATCTATCTATCTATCTCTGCTATCTATCTATCTCTATTATCTATCTATCTCTGCTATCTATCTATCTATCTATCTCTGTTATCTATCTATCTATGTAATCTATCTATCTATCTCTGCTATCTATCTATCGCTATTAACTATCTAGCTCTATTATCTATCTATCTCCGCTATCTATCTATCTATCTATCTATCTATCTATCTATCTATCTATATATCTATCTATCTATCTATCTATCTATCTCTGCTATCTATCTATCTATCTATCTATCTATCTATCTATCGCTATTATCTATCTAGCTCTATTATCTATCTATGTCTGCTATCTATCTATCTCTGATATTTATCTATCTCTGCTATCTATCTATCTCTGCAATCTATCTATCTATCTATCTATCTATCTATCTATCTATCTATCTATCTATCTATCTATCTATCGCTATTATCTATCTATCTCTGCTATCTATCTATCTCTGCAATCTATCTATCTAATCTATCTATCTATCTCTGCTATCTATCTATCTCTATTATCTATCTATCTCTGCTATCAATCTATCGCTATTATCTATCTAGCTCTATTATCTATCTATGTCTGCTATCTATCTATCTATCTTTGATATTTATCTATCTCTGCAATCTATCTATCTAATCTATCTCTGCTATCTATCTCTCTATCTATCTCTGCTATCTATCTATCTATCTATCATCTATCTACCTACCTACCTACCTACTCTGTCTATCTATCTACCTTTGTATCTATATCATCTATCTATCCATCACTCCATCTATCTACCTATCTATGTCTATCTACCTACCTATCTACCTTTCTATCATCTATCTATCTCTGTCTGTCTATCTATCTCCCTACCTACCCCCCCCCCCTGTAGCCAGCCAGTCCGACCCTGCTGTCACTGTCAGGAAGGAGTTTCAGCACTCTTAGCCAGCAACTTAATTTTTAAAAAAAATTCTCTTACTGTAACCGACTGGTGAACCTTCGCCCCGAGTGGATGAGAGAGAGAGATGAGGGATACCCAGCATGGCTAGGAGGGTAGTACAGCTGTGTAGAAGAAACAGAAACACACACACACACACTATACTATTGTCTCTCCTAGAGGGATGGTGATGATATAAACTGTGATTGTTATTGGTCAGTTCTCCTTTTACTGGATACTTTTGTACCCAGGAGGTAAATAGATTCACATTGTAACCGGATCTAATGGTTAATTCTCAATTTGTAGCCATTCAAAGAAAATAATAATTATGGTGGAGAGCTTTATACTCAGCACCCACAGCATTGTGGGTACTTATCACCCATTGCATTGTGGGTAGAGACCTGAGGGCTCCCCATTAAACTCGGGAGAGAGTGACTGCACTGAACAAAATAAAAAAGGAAGATAAAGATTGTTTAACCTGCACTAAATGTTGGAGGATGCTGGGAGTTGTAGTTCTACAGCACTAATGTAATGGTGGATTATTCTACAGATGATATCATTGACTTTTTGCATTCCATGGGCCCTTTGGCACTGAAGGGCCCCAAGTAAATCCTTTCTCTGCCCCATAGAAAAGGCAGCAGAACACAGAAAGACAGAACATAAGGACAAGTAAAGACTCACTGGACCTTTCATTGCAGTCAGTGCCTGGGATGGGGCATCTGATCTCCCTGGTGCTGGATTCACCCACAGACGCTGACAGTGGGATTGGACCCTCCGACATCCCCGACACACAGACACACACACAGACACACACACACACACAGGCGCTGCTGCTGAGTCCCGCTTCCGGCGCTTACCCGAACTTCCAGCGCTGCTGCTGAGTCCCGCGAGGTTGAATTGCCGGGGGGAAATGCCGCCTTTTTTCAAAAAACCACACAGACACTACAATGCCGCCATGAGCAACTTTTTCAAGTTGCGTCATGGTAGGAGCGGCACTGTCTGGGGGCATGGTCAAAACATTAGGGAGCATGGTTGCAATGTTTGGGGGCATGGGAGTTATCTTTGGGGTGTGTGTGGCCTTGATGGTTGAGGTATGATTGTGTCCATGATGTTTAAAGTCGTGGCCATGACAGCAAAATATGGGGGTGTGGTTGCGATTCGGGGCATTGTAGTATTTTTTGAGGGCGTGGCCTTGATGGTTGGGGTATGGCCCTGACCATGAAATTTGGTGAGGTGGCTGTGCCTTTGGGGGTGTGGTCATAATGTCTTGGGCAGGAGGCTCTGCTTTAAATTTCTTAGCATGACAATAACCACAAATATGGTTCATATCACTAATAGCAACATAGTCTTTCCAGGGATTATTTTTGATACCTTCCAGGAGCAAATTGTAATGTGTTCCAGACCTTAAGGGAAATGTCTAATTCCCTCTACTGTAGAAGCCGGTGTGACAGTAGTGCAGGCTTTTTGTTGTAGAACTTCATAGGTGTCAGCCCATTCAGAGGGCATCCCCGCTATGTGGATTCATTCGGGTGTGGCTGTGAGGTGAGCAAATATATATATATCCCTTCGCTCTTATATTATATTAATATATTTATATTTTCATAGGAGACTGCATTTGAGTTTTTAGGAGCTATGTGGTGGGGGATATATGATATTACATATAGGAAAGTTGTATATGTATGTGTGTTCTATCTAACTATTACAATTTAAATGACCATCAGTAAATGTATATAAAGAATAGCACTGACTTATATTAGGTACAACACAAAATATACAAAATACATAAACTTACTTACAGAGATTCCTATTTCAACATGTAATTGTCAAAATGGGAGGTTAAAGATGAACTGTGGGCTCCAAACAAGCCATCAACCACCTCTCTACGTGCTCCACAGCCCAAGATATAAAGAAATGACTGAAGTTAATGGGTGGGAGGCTGACATGACATTCCTAAGGCTTCTCCTGCACAGTGCTGCCGGCGAGCACAGCTTCAGACTCCCTCAGTTCTCACTCTGCCTGAAAAGGCTGTTTCCACAGAGTTTTTTTTGGGGGGGGGGGTTCAGAGTGGCCCACAGCACCTGGAGCTGGTGGGGCCATGGCACGCATGAGTGGGCGGGGCCATGGCACCCATGAGTGGGCGGGGCCACATGGGGCTGTAAGGGAATGGGCCAAGGGGGGCCTGCAACTGGAGGGACCATGGGGTCCATGAGTGGGAGGGAACAGTGGGGCTGCAAAGGGGAGGAGACACAGGGCAGATTGACTGACAGGTTTCAGAGCAGGAAGAAGGAAGTGCAGGGGAACTGGTGATGCTGCTGCCATATCACACATAAAAATGTAAATATCTTCAAAACTATGTAAAATAAACAATGAAAATAAATTGCAAAAATTCCTATCAATTTACCTAAAATCATTTTTGGACCACAGTTCCCCTTTAAACCGCATCCATGTCTGCTCCATGTGAAAGGAAGTGTAATCCAAAAAAAGTTTCTGTCTGCTACACAGGATGTGATGTATATTGTAAAGTACACATACACCAAGGCTCCTTATATACCACCTCCAGCCTGCAGGTGGTGTCAGTGACTAATAAAAGACAAGACATCCGTGCTCTCTATGGCTAGGAGGAGAGAAAGTGAAAGTAGATTGTGGTGTGTGCTCTGGAGTGATATTGACTGCAACACCAGACCCTGTGTATAAGATCCTAGGGTTATATATGAAGTGGGCATGGCTTCACCGGTGAACATAAGTGGGGCTTATGGAGGTGGGTATAGTGGGCTGACTTACACTGACTGGTGAACTGGAGGGCTGACTAAACACTGAATGGTGGACTGGTGCTGGTATTGCAGGAAGGAGGACTTTATTAACTGCCGCATTTTAAGTGTTCTGCAGGGGCACGCCCTGAACAAATGTTTCAGTTTGCTTCATGGATATATATATATATTTATTTATAAATCCTACCAATGAGTGCACACGCGGGTCTTCTTCATTTTAATCACCGTTATTGGTTTAAAAACAGTTGACGCGTTTCAGCTCACATCAGAGCTGTCCTCAGACTCCAGCATTTTAGTACGGGAGATGCCCCGTTTTTTAGGGTAGTAGGGTGAAGGGTACTGATTTATTAATTTTTGTGCTATTTTTACATATTGTTGCATTTTGGTGGGAGTATTCTGTATGGCTGAATAAAAATTCCAGTATTGCTATTTAACAGTGTTGTGCTCCATTTAGTGTACTGTGGGCATGGGGGTATATGACTCCCTGTTTAGTTTGTATAATGATACACATAGACCTAGCCCTAAGGAAAGAGGTGGATTATAGATGCGCACCACTAGTACCCACAGTTTAATTTTCAAAATCAACCAATAGCCACAGCAAAGGAGGAGTGAGACACAGCTTATTTTATCTTTGTTAATGTGCTCTATCTATTGGCACAATGTTGTCTGGAAAATTTAGTTCCCCTTTAAATGTCTGCCAGTTACACATTTGCAGGCTAATTTATGTGCAATTAAAATCATCTGGCCTGCACACTGGAGGTTCATGGGCAATCTAGCGTGGACCCTACTGGCCAGATTGTGTGGCAGTGGGTAATTGGTTTGCCCATGTGCACAGCTGTCAAATTGTATTGAAAGGACATGTAATGTCACCTTATGTAATGTATTGAAAAACTTCCAACAAAATTCTGAGGCAGTAGTACAGCAACTCATGACCCAGTTAAAAAAAAATCTTTTCAGTGACTATTACAATGTACAGTAACTTATTGTATAAAATGAACCACCTTTCTGTTTTCTAAGCACTTAGGGAATACAATGTTCCTAGCTTTAAAATGATGCATCAGTGCAACCCAACTATCCACTCATTACTGGTGGCTTTATACTATGTATTTTCCTTCTTTGTACCATCAGTTTGTCCTGTTCCTTTTATACCCAGTAATTTAAAGCAAAATGTACCTAAACCGTTTAATTGATTACCTACAGGAATAATATAGAAGTATTATTTTTAGATATTTTTAAAATGTATTTTCTTGTTATTTTCCCTCACCCCAGTGTAATAATTATGGCTATTTATTTGCTAGATTTGTTGATCATTTTTTTAGCAAGGCTGGAGAAAATAATGAAACGAACATTATTAAATAAGCTAGCTAAAAGAGAAAATGATATACGAATAGCTGAACAAAGCAAGACCAACACCCAAACCAGCACTTTTAAGTATATTAATTGTAAAAACATGAGGAAAGAATGTGAGACCATTAAATAATGGTGCTAAGATGGTTATAGAGGGTGTTAAGAAGGCAAATGCGCTAAACCATTCCCCCCCTGTACACATTATAGTAAAACCTAGTCCTTATAGCAAAGACTGTAATAAGAAGAATTGTATTAAATAAGAATATTCACTCTGGCTGACAGAGGGTATGGTAAAGGAACAATTAGACAGTTAAAGGGCATCTCCACCCTCCATAGAAACAAACATTTATATTGTAGAGCATAACCTCCCCCCGCCAACTGCTAAGTTAAAAGCTTAAAAATCAATTCCATACTGTACTTACAACTCCTGGATCCAGCGTCGCTCAGGTCCAGCTCTACAAGCAGGGGGCCGGACCGGCAGCTGAGAGGCAGCCAATCACAGCCGCGGCTGCCAGCAATGGAGAAGACGCTGGCAGCCAGGAGCTGTAAACACAGTATGGAAAAGATTTTTAAACTTCTAGCTGAGCGATTGGGGGTGGGAGGATATGCCCTACAATGCATGTAGGTTTTTACGCCAGGGCAAACTGTACAGTGGGGCTAGTATGGGGTTAAATTTTAGTTTGGAGGGTGGACATGCCCTTTAACATCAATTCCATCCCAGGACCTGATAAAATACAGCCTCGGATCTTAAGAGAGCTTAAGGTTCATACATGTGTCCGATGTGTGCACCGAGCCACGACCCCCAACGACAATGCATTCATGCGATGACAAACACATGGCTCGGTGCCAAATTGGCCGTGTGTATGAACCTTTAGTCTAATTTTATCTAGACCACTGTTCCTTATCTTTTCAGATTCACTTTTGTCTAGTGTAATGTGCCAGTTATGTTGAAGACTAACAGGTTGCACCAAGAGTGCAAACTCGCTGACAAAATTAGATGCCGATAGTGGCTCTCGATGCATCGCAAAATTCCATTATCTATTTTGGGGGACTTTTAACATAGCAATTAGCTGGCATATAAGATCTATAGAGATCCCCTGTGGACGCCAGCATCCTCAATGAGGACAAGGAAGAAGCAGGGGCCGGATGACACACAGAGCACCTACTCTACACTTTTTAGAACTTTGGACAGACACTGCAGGAGAACCATTTTGAGCGGAGATGTAAGGTAAGGATTTTTTTTTCACTACACAGAGTCGCCAGCACTGGGGAAAATTTCAGTTTTGGGGGTGGACATGCTCTTTAATGAATCAACAGGGACCAATGAAAACCACAGTTCTATATTATCATAATATCTGATGTGACGTAATTTTGTGCATCAAATATAACTTTGGCTCTGCATGGAGACATCTTGTGGTGAAATATCAGTACTGTGTTTATTCAGTGCTAAATAATACCAAACCCAGATTGATCCACCAGAAGAAACCTTCAATGCATAAAACAATTACAAAATCCTATTGAACAGACCTTTAATCTACCCAGATGGCCCTTGTGCAGGCTAATAAGTGTTTCACACAGACAGCATACTCGTCTTCTGAGCACTCCCTTTGTACTATGATACCTGTAATGTAAAACATCTGGAACCAGAAAACTGAAAATAGCCTAAGGCTATGCAGTCATTGGAAACCTGCATTGTTCGTCTTCAAACTAATAGTACTTGTTTTGAAGTTGCTTCCAGTCATGCATTAGCAAACCAATATGTGGTCCCTAACAAGTAATCCAACCACTGATTCTGCTTCTGTTACTGTCCACTGCAAATGGCAATAGTCGGCACATCAAGTTGATGGGGCTGTGGCCTAATAATTATTTTGCTAGCTATATGTTGTGACAAGCAGCTAACGAGCTTGGCAAGAAAGAAGAGGAGCAGGACCTACAATCATTCTCTGTGCAGAGAGCTCATGATTTTATAAAAGTAGACATAGCCTTCAAATGATTTATCGCATGCCTTTCTACTCTACTGCTACTACTATCTACCAACAGACCAATCTGTGATTGAAGAAAAATCTTTATCTAGTTCAGGTATTTCAATTGCTATCTCTTTGGCACTGCCATCTATCTCTCTTTAATTTGGGTTAAACAGAATAAAACATCAATTTTATCTACAGTTGTGTTCAAAATTATTCAATCCCCACTCAAATTGAGTGTTTTGGCCAGTTTGACATTGATTTTGATCATTTCAGTCATCTTGTTTACAATTAAATCAAAGAGACACTTGTAAGTCAGACAAATATAACAACATTTATAATGAAATAACCACAAATGTCTTTTCTGTGCTCACATCATTATCAGTTTTATTCAACCCCCAAGTGACATTCATTTTTAGTACTTAGTACAACATCCTTTTCCAGTTATAACAGCTTTTAAACGTGAAGCATAGCTTGACACAAGTGTCTTGCAGTGATCTATGAGTATCTTAGCCCATTCTTCATGGGTAAAAGCCTCCAGTTCAGTCACATTCTTAGGCTTGCGCGCTGCAACTGCTTTCTTTAAGTCCTACCAGGGGTTCTCAATTGGATTAAAGTCTGGTGACTGCGATGGCCACTCCAAAATATTCCAGCCTTTAATCTGCAACTATGCTCTAGTGGACTTGGAGGTATGCTTGGGATCATTGTCCTGTTGAAAGGTCCAACGTCTCCCAAGCCTCAGGTTTGTGACAGACCGCGTCACATTTTTTTTTCAATATCTCCTGGCTCTGAAGAGAATTCATGGTACCTTGCACACGCTGAAGCTTCCCTGTACCTGCAGAAGCAAAACAGCAAAAAGGCCTGATTGACCCCCATGCTTTACAGTAGGCAAGGTGTTCTTCCTCTTCCAAACATATGGGCCCAAACAGTTCTAATTTTGTTTCATCAGTCCACAGAACACAATCCCAAAACTTTTGTGGTTTGTCCACATGACTTTTGGCATACTGCAGTCGACTCTTCTTATTCTTTGGAGACAGCAAGGGGGTGCGCCTGAGAGTTCTGGCATGGAGGCCTTCATTACGCAGTGTGCACCTTATTGTCTGAGCTGAAACTTCAGTACCCGCATCTGACAAATTTTTTTTCAGTTCCTCAGCAGTCACACGGGGACTTTTCTCCACTTTGCGGTTCAGGTAGCGCACAGCAGTCGAAGTCAGCATCTTCTTTCTGCCATAACCAAGTAGCGTTTCAACAGTGCCCTTTGCCTTGAATTAGCGAATGATGCTTCCTATGGCGTCTCTTGGTATGTTT
This sequence comes from Hymenochirus boettgeri, assembly GCA_019447015.1. NCBI lineage: Eukaryota > Metazoa > Chordata > Amphibia > Anura > Pipidae > Hymenochirus > Hymenochirus boettgeri. The sequence continues at coordinate 182,361,873 of CM033471.1, forward strand.
AGCATCTTTGCAATCTTCTTATAGCCATTGCCCTTCCTGTGAAGAGAAATCACCACTTCTCTTGTCTTCCTGGACCATTCTCTTGACTTCACCATGTTTGTAAACACACCAGTAAATGTCTAGAAGGAGCTAAGTATCACAGTCATTTTAAATCTGCCTAATTGGTGCTTATTATGCTTGATTGCTGCTCGATGACATCCACAATTGTTTTCAATACCTGATCGAAAACACTTTAATGAACCTCTGTTGAGTGGTAGTCTTTAAGGGGTAGGAAATCACAAAATAAACATTTAATACTGTATTACAAAAACAATTAATGTCATTTCAGTTGCATTTGGTTCTTTAAAAATTCTTTGTAAGATTTCATTCTGAACACAATTACAAATATACACTGAATTCCCTAAAACCCTTTACAGCATTGGGGGTTGAATAATTTTGAACACAACTGTATATGCTGTTTTTCTAATTGAGGAGTTAATAAGCATTTTCAGTAGTAGGCGCCTGGGAAGGATTACTCAATCACTCATAAGGATCAGATATAATGTACCTTTTAAGTAATGTCCTCCAGTTATCAGATAACCATAAAAATGTCTGTTTTCACATTGATTATAAATAATTCTACAAGTACATTTTTGTGTGTATTTTAACTCTGAAATTGTAGGAGGTTGTAGGTAGCACAAAACACATGTCCACTAACCTGAGCCTGAGCTCACTCTCCTAGGGCGATAACCATCTAATATAACAAATGTGTCAGGTTACGGACAGCAGCCAATGCTTGATTTGCACAGCACTGTCAAGATATGTAGACATAGCCAAGCCAATATAAAAACAAAACATACAAAACAGTAGCTTTAAAGAAAATTCTTCAATCTTGAAGGCTATTTTCATTCTATCTGACCCTTCTATATACTCCATATATATAATCCATACATCCATTGAAGGAATTTGTCATCAATTCCTCTGTAGAAAATCACTAGCAGTAGTAGACTTTAAGCTATTAAGGTTGGTCCTAACATTTAAATTTATAAATATTATGATACATTTAAAATGATATCTAAATACCCATGAAGCACTATATTATGAAGCACTATATTTTAATTTTCTTTTTTTTTTTTCACTTTTTTCCCCTTATCCCTTTGTTTATATTCTAATATACTGGTAAAGTGTACACACATACTTCCCAGACATGAATCTGCCTGTAAGATTATAACAGCCTCCGTCTCTATATAATATGAAATACTAATTAGCATCTATTTTACAAGCAGAGCATCGAATTAAATGGTGGGAAGGCAATTCAGTAGTAGGCATCTTGCCAGCATTAGTCATTCATAAGGAAGATGTATAATGGCCCAATGCATCCAATAAATAACAAAATGTATATTTTATATGATAACCTGTCTATATGGAGCCCTGTAGGTTATTTTAATTTAATGTTTTCATACATTTTAACATGTTTTAATTGGGGTTCATGGTGTCCTTTTCTTTAACCTTTCAGTTTGTTTTGGAGTTTTGGATGCAAATGTGTTACTTTTTTGTACTGTAGAAGTACTGATGTGTTTAAAAAAATGGTTATTGTAGATTGTGATAATTTATTCATTTTTTTAAATTTAAATTTGAATAAAATTACAATATATTAATGTTTATTATGTTAACAGAAAAATATGAATTCTCACCTGTGCAGTCAGGAAGAAAACCTGAAAGCAAGTGTGGCGCAATTTCTTCCAAGACAGAACAGAAAGCACAGAAAGCATGAGGGCCTTTCACTGAGAGTTTATCCAGGAAGCACTCTGCTCTCTCCTTACTGCATTCATGTGAGAGGATGTCCTTATATTCCTCCAGTGAAAAGACCTTTTCATAGACCAGGTAGCACAGCACTTCATTAACATCCAGCTCACCGATAATTGTTTCTCTGTGATTGTTGAGGATAACAGAATGCCATGTTCTCCTGTTTTCATTTTCCCTTTTCATTGGCTTTGCAGTTTTATAGATCCAGGTTTTAGCAGATCTACCAAGCATCTTTGTTTTATAATGAAGAATATTACATCCCAAATGTGCATATTCCAAGCAACAACTTGTCTCACCATGCGAAAAGAACATAATCTGAACAGACAGAACTCATATGCATTCTGCTTTTCTAATTAATCTAATTTTGATGGCACACCTTCTCCAGGCTAGAGAGTGCACTTGTTTACTGCATGTAGAATAAGAGGATTACTTTATACTTAATAGCCTTTTACAACTATGAACATCTGAGCTGAAAGACAGGGACTCTAAGCAATGAAAGCTAATTATTTATTATGCATTCGGATAAGGAAAAATGAGGTTTAGATGTATATAATGGACATAGCACTGGGTGGTTAACACAGTTTGACTATATGTAATGAAGTTTGTTTGAGATAAAAAGACACAAACCTCTTTAACAAGTTTTATCTTTCTTCCAATGAGGGAAAATGACAGAAAAGGAATAAAACCAAACAGCTGATCTATATTATCCACTCAGGGGATGAATTGAAGCTCCATTTAGGCCACACTGCAACGCACAGGAATCGCACACAAAATTGCGAGCGTTATCACACGCGATCGTGTGCGAGATTCTTGTGCGTTTTGGACATTTTGCATAATGGAAACGCATGCGTTAATGCACCAAAAATGGTGAACTCGTGCGTTACCAAAATGCGAGCAGACGCGCAATCGTATGCGCATCGGAAATCGCAGGAATTTTTGCGTTCCCACGGTTTCCATTTTAGCGAAAATCGCTGCCACAATTGCGAGCGTGAAACGCGTGAGCAAACGCGCTAGTGTAGCCTAGCCCTCAAGGTTGCTTTAAACGCATGCATATTATGTACATCATGCCTGTTTCCATTTAACCTCAGGGCAGAAGTTCTTGAAAAAAAGAAAAGTGATTTTAAACAAGTGCACATAAACTAACACTGTAATTAAAAACAATAAATTTAAATAAATGATATTTAAGGCCTGAGGCAAAAAAGGTATAAAGGCATACCCTGGCTATTAATCTGCAGTAACTAATTAGATGTTAACTAAATAGGTACACACACTAGCAATAAATCCATAATATCGATATAAGAAATAACATACATATGTACATACAGTATATTTGGTTACATTTTTTAAGAAATCTCAACAAGTAAATGTTATTACAAAAGGAATATCCGCTGCACCACTTAACTCCTGGCTTTCTTTAAGGTAAACACCATCAGGGAGATTCAATAAAAGTTATTTTAGTTAAAAATGGTGCTAATTTTGCCCCAACCAATCAGATGTTATTTAACATTTGAAAGCTAACATCTAATTGGTTGGGGCAAAATTAGCACCATTTTTAACGATTAGAACTTTTATTGAATAACCAACCCTGCATGACTTAATATTTATTAAAATATGATTCTTTATTGTAATTCATTAAAACAAGTGCCAAGCCTCAAACAAGGGTAGCATGTTGTCTGAAGTGTTTCAGGCCACCAAAGGGCCTTTAATCAAAATGTATCCGTCTCCACAACTGCGGATCCCATTTAAGGTTTGCACAACATACAATACATTTCGGAGGAACTGCCTATCCAGATTTTCTAGGTGTCTGACATATGATTGTGAGGTCCCGTTCATTACTATTCATTTTGAGATCATATGTCAGTAGCAAAAAAGTTCCAGAAAGGCGGTTCCTCCGAAATTGATTGTATGCCATGGATCGGTCTGCCAGGTAAGCTGTAATTAATGGGCACCTTAATCCTGGTATCCAACTCAAGGATCCAGAGGGCCTTACTCTTATTACGGATAGCTAGAAAATCACTTCCAACCATATTACTTTTTATTGGTTCTATAACCTGTACTCTATAGAATGTTATGTCCCCCAATACACACTTTTGGAAAAATGGAGTCCTACCGGCGATCTAAGACCCCCTATTTTCTATCAGACAGTAGATTAGCCGTGTTTGAGCATTTTTCTCCTTGTTTAAATAAATTACAATAAAGAAGAAGTCCTGCCGTTTAACTTAAAAAAAGTGGGGAGTTAAAGGGGAAGTTCAGTTAAAATGCATAAACTTTAAGTTAGTTTAGTAAAGGTAATATAATTTAAAATTTGGTAGGGCCAGTCCTGCTTGGTCTTTGCTTGAAGTGGCATCAGGCATACTCTTGTTCTTTTGCTGCCCCAGAGGAAGCTAGTCAATATACTGTTGAACGCGGTGAAGTAGGTGTTTGGCACATACTTTAAGAAGTGTTAGAGAGTATATAGGAGATTTGGTAGGAGGAAAGTTTTAATTAGATTAATTCTTCCGATGAGGTTTATTGGTTCATGGTTCCATAATTGTGTTTTTATCCATAGTAGTAGGGGACTGAAAGTTGAGTTCATAGCAAGTTTTTAGGTTTTTGGTAATAGTGATTCCCAGATACTTAAAGGGCATGTCCACCCCCAAAACTAGAATCACCCCCACTACTGGCCCCACTCTGTAGTATAGTAAAATCCTTACCTTACATCCCAGTTCCAAATGGTTCTTCTGTAATACCCCCCCAAAGTCCCAAAAACTGGCCACCTGGCCATATAGGACTCTGCCTCCTGTCTCCCCTCCGGGAGAAGTTTGGCATGCGCACTGCAGCCCTTCTTCCCCTCCCTCTCCCACCCGCTTTGGTCTCCCTCCCCCTAGCGTAAATCCCTTTTAGTATATTATAGTCCATGTTCCCCCAGCCCCAACCGCTATAATTATATTCTCAGAAAGTCCCCCGATCATTACTTACCATACCTCTCTCCTTCGCCGTTCTGAGCAGTACCGTGCAAGCAGAGGGCTGGGGCAGTAGTGAAGGAGAGAGGTAAGGTAAGTAATTTCATAATAGTTTCATGTAGTGTTATTACATTTGAGGCATCTAGGAAAAGGAGAATTTCATCTGCGTTCAATCCTATAAGTTCCATGTTTTGTCCCAGTTTTAGGCCCTGGATATTAGGATGGAAGCGTATCTTTGTAGCAAGACCCTATATTGTCCATTTCTTTGTTGTAACTTATATTTATTTTATGCCTGATTATGTGACACATCTAACTCAGCCAAAAGAAAAAAAACAATGGTTCTCTGTTATTGTGTGCTGCAAGTATGCCATGCAAAGTTTAGTATTACTGCTTTAGGGCATTATAAACAAGGCTGTGTTTTACTTTATATGCAAAATAATAAACATACATCCCTTTTTTAGAATCCTTGAGTGCATGGCTAACCTTTGTTATTTTACAGCATGTCTTCACAATGTCAATGCATAGACAGAGAAGAAAAGTAAAGCTGTGATACTTTTTATTGGCTAACTAGATAAAAAAATTAAACAAGCTTTCGGGAGTCCTAAGCCCCGACTCAGGAGTCTGTATCTGTACCTGGTCATTTGTTCAATTTAGCTCTAATGTTTGATGTTTACTGTCCCTATGTGTATATAAGTTTGTGGTTTCTCAGTTTCTTTTGTAATATCCAGTCTGATATAGACTGTCTGCATAGACAGTATGACACAAGTCAGCCATGTGACTCATTTTTTAAGCTAAGTAAGTAGCTATGTCTCACAACCACTCAGACAACCACAGAGAAATCAGTTTTTATGGTGTTAGAAATCCTTTTTACAGCTTCAGTTAAAGCAACAGGATTAACATTAGGGATTATAACAATCCAAGTCAAGTTATTTTGGCCAATTGCAATCAGTTGTCATTTCAGCTTTCAGGGGGCAGATGTCAGTTGTAAGCAAGTAGAACCATCTGGTCAAATTCAAGGTTTATAAGGAATATTACATGCAAGTCTGAACCCCTCAATATTACTGTATTGTATCTTAAGTGGTGCCCAGCTTTTTTATTTTTAACAATGTTGGTATTTGCCATTAGATAATATAACATTGCTAACAAACACGTAAATTGAAATTAGTGAAGAATTGTAGTGTATAAATCTACGGTAAATTAATGTTATATACATATGCATATTTAAATACATACCATACCATAAATGAGGTTAAAATGCTTTTCTGTTTGACAAGATGATGAGGCTAACTAGATTAGATGGCAAATCTGCCAATAAAAACATTTGGTTAGGTTCATCATCAGCAAATAATTAGTGTACTGGATGCACAAAAACAGATGATGAACTATAGATGGCAGGTTATAGTAAGTGGACCTATTAACATTCACTGGCCATCTGATCCTCATGAATAGATACAGCTAAGGGAATATAATTTCAGAGACACAGGAAGTTCTTATCCTTGATTGTTTGTCAAAGCAGCCAACCACTTTGGCCAGCAAACTTGTCTGTCCTGTTGGTGTTGTATGTGATCCTTTCTGACAGATCAATAAAATAGATAGGAGTCATCATGCGTAAGATTGTTGCCTGTTGGACATTCGATGCCTACTCCCGCCTACTACCAAGGGGAGCGGATCCGGGAGACAGAGGGGCTCTATCTGCTTACATCCTCCCCCCCCGAAAACCACTGTTGGTGAAGCAGGTATCTTAGTTTTGATGGGCGGCTCAGTGAATCCTAGTTCCGCGTTTGCTTTTTATTCTTCATTTAATCAAAGAAAATACTATTAAAATTAGTATGAAAACATAACCAATAAATACACAGCTATCTCTAATGCACACGTGTCAAACACAAGGCCCACAGGCTGAATCTGGCAGATTTTTTGTGGCCCCCGGTGACTGTTCAAGCATCCAAGACTTACTACACTGCTATCCACTTGTGCAGTCCCAAGTAGCCATAGATCTGCCTGCTAGATACCCTGGTCAGCTGTTTTTAAACAGCTGATCGCACACACCTTTACTAAGATATGCACAATCAACTGTTTAAAAACAACTGATCAAGGTACTTAGCACGAGACGCCTGATGCATTTGATGCTCTTAATCACTATGATTAGTGTCTCGTGGCAGTTGTCTCATGTTTTTTAACGGTTTAAATAAAGTCTAATTTTATCATCAAAGCAGAGTACCTGGAGTTTCTAGCGGCAGTGCAAATCAGCCAGTCTTGCTTTATGGGAGTTGCAGTTTCACGGACTTAGCGAAGGGCCCAGGGCGATCCTGCACCCGGACCACCCGAGAGGAAGGGTGAGTCTACTGCACGCTGACCTATGTTTTCTCTATCTGGTAAAAGACGTTTTGGAAGCGATCAGTCTGGGGTATATACACCCAGACCATATTAAGTGAGTTCACTATATGTGTGATCCTACCAATATATGTGTGATTCAGCCAGTATAAAACATAGTGTTAATATCTGGGCTTATACATACCTGTGCGGGGTTATTTTAACATATTGTTATATAAGTGAATGGTGCCTGCCAGTAATTTACTTCTGTACCAATAAAACATAGAACAATTTTACAGCATCTCCAGGGCATACAACCTATTAAAGGAATAGTTCACTTCCAAATTGAACTATTCCTTTAATGTATTGATTGAAGTCCGGGAGGTTAAGGAGCTATGCCTTACCTCCCGTTCTTCAATAAAAAAAACTCAGGAGCCAGGGCCGAAGGTAAGTATATTTACCTTTCGGGTGATCCTCCGCTGCAGAACTCCAAATCCCCGACCGCTTCCTGGTTCGAATTCTCTTTATTGAGCTACAATATGTCAAAAGTTTATATTTAGGATGGACATGCCCTTGAAGCCTGGCGTGCGCAGAGATACATATTTGTTTTCTATATTAATACCTCAGCACAACTATCGATGCTGCTTGTGAATTAAATTTGGGATTTTTGAGTCCCTAAAAGAGCAGTGCATTGTTGGAGATGGAGTTAAGAAACAGTTAATGTATCAGTGCATGACCCCTTAATGGCAATAGATCCCAGGATTAACATAGTTAAAGATAATGTCCACCCTTTAAATGGGTAATGATCAGGGGAACACCCACTAATCATCTAAACATAAAAAAAAACAACACGAGCTATTTTCAAGTTTCCGGTTGTACTTTAGAGGGTTACCAAACAAACAAGTGACATTCCTGTACAGGACATGTACGTGAAGGTGGGACCCTGCCAGCTTGCCACAGATTTGGAAATTATTTTCGAGTTTCTGATTAAACTTTTGAGGGTTTCCACCACTAACTTGAATGATAACCCTTTTTGAATATTGCAATTCCCAATCCAGAGGCACATTGCCAGACAAAAGTAAATCTAAAAAGATATGGAACAGTGTTCTAGATAAACGTGGACTGCACTCTCTTATAAGTGGCTATGTTTCTTCAGATCCTGGACATTAGTGATATTAACTTTGTCTACCGTATATACTCAAATATAAGCCAAGCCGAGTATAAACCGAGGTACTTATTTTTACCTGAAAAACAAGAAAACTGATTTACTCGAGTATAAGCCAAGGGTAGAAATTATGACCACTACTGCCTTCTGATTCAGTATTGTTTTTAGGCTTTAGTTGCCCTTTAAATTGACCCTTGTATAATATATAGCAATATATAAGCCAAAATCCACTAACCCCCAATTCCTTGCCACTCCAAAAGTTTGGAAACTACAACTCCCAGCATGCCTTGGTTACTGGGAGTTGTAGTTCCTACACACCTGGAGTGGCAAGGTTCAACAAACTGCACACCTCTAAACCCCCCCATAGAAGAAGAGGCACTTTGTCTTACCTGCTCAACAGGTATATAGGTGTTGCTCCTCCATTTCTTCCCAAGCTGTGCTGGGTCAGGTTCCATTAACATTAAAATAACAAAACTTACAGGCATGTCCAGTGAGGGCTGAGAAGAGGCATAACGTTCTGGCATTCCTGCAACTTCGTGGACGCTCGTACTTCTGACTGCTCTGGTTTGCCGCACATAAGGTAAGTAATGCCTGTGACCCGAATATAAGCCAATGTTAGCTTTTATGGGTCATTTTAAAGAATAAAAACCTTAGCTTATACTCGAATATATACTGTAACTATTTCTGCACGATACCCTCTCAGCCAGAGTTAATTTTCTTCTTTTATACCATTCTTATTACAGTCACCGCTATAAGGACTAGGTTTCTCTATAGTGTATACAGCCGGGGGAAAAATGGTTTAGCGCATTTGTCTTCTTGGCATTCTCTGTAACCATCTTAGTCTTATTATTTAATGGTCCTACATATAAACATATAGTGTATGCATGCACGGACTTGTGCATGCGTGACGTCATCTCACCGCACGCGCGCAGACGACCAGGCATTAACAATTGAGGCTTACAATTTAGGAGTTAGCTGAAAATCTCAGAGGGGTGGAGCTAACTATTCACCTAAAGACAAACAAGATGTCAGCAACTTTAAATCTACAAAGGTAGGCTCTGGAGGGGCTTAGGGAAAAAAAAAATAAGGCAAATCTATTTTTAAAGCTGCAGCTTCCAATTGAGCATAGCTTCATTTTACAGTGTACGTATCCTTTAATTGTTTCTATATAATTGCCTATGAAAATTAAAGGGCATGTTCAGTCAAAAAATAACTTTAGCTAGAAATGTTCTCCACCCCCCCCAAACCCCACTTTCCTATTATTAATTATTTCCAAATATACTACTGAAGGGACTTACCTGACCCGGTCCCTCGCAGCCCCTTGCTCCTGTTGTGAGCTTGTCTCAAGCAAACACAGGAGCAGAGGGCTTTTGCGCTGACAGACGCAACCAGGAAGAGGTGTGGCTGTCAGCCACAGAGGAGGAGCGGCGAGGGACCAAGTCAGGTAAGGAACTTCAGGGGCATCTTAGGTAAATTTCAATCACGCGAAAGTGAGGTTTGAACATTTATAGCTAAAGTTATTTTTTGACTGGACATGCATTTAAAAATATATAGTGCCAGTTTAGACCTATTTAGTAAAGCGAAAAATTGAAAGAAAATATGCCCACGGAAGTAAATCCTTAAAGAATTAAAGTCTAGTGATTAATTAGGTTCAGGTGATTCTCCAAGTAATTTGTTACTCAATTGTCTTTTTCTGCTGGTGATGTAAGCACCATTCAAGTCAATGGGGCTGACCCCAAATATAGATTTGGCTCAGAGGAACCTAAACTTTTAGGCAACTTATAGCATTTAAAGTTTAATACCAAAAGCAGTTTGTATCTTTATAATCCAAATAGTTGACGTGGAGAAACCACATCACCTACCAAGCGAACGTTCCTGCGATTTCCGATGCGCGTGCGGGTCCATTCGCGTTTTGTGGCGAGCATTTTCTTGCGTTTTCGCTTTATAGATAGCGAAAAACGTGAGCGAAAATAACGCACGCTAACGCACAGAATGCGTGTGTAGTGTGGCCTCACCCTTATCGGTACTGTGTGTACCTTACTTTTGCAAACGCACGTGTGGTCGCCGAACAATCGGGTCGGCCAAACGCTTGTTCGAAAAGAAGGAAATATTTCGCTCAGCCTCGGTAGACTCCCTATTGGGAAGTCGGCCGAGGGAACACAGAGTCCCAAGCGTTCTCCTTATGCTGTGCATAGGGCGAGCGCTCGGGACTGTGTGAAGCCAGATCGTTTGAAAAATGACAGACAGGATCTTGCAGATCTTTAAGGTGTGTACCTAGCTTTAGGCTGTGTAAACACGGTTAATTTTTGGTCCTGCCTGAGTGTTGGCTACTAGTGTGTACCCAGCCTTATTTATAAAAAGCTATTTATTATTTATTACAATTCCAGGTAATGTCACATGCAAAAACATAATTGGCTTTGCATTAAAATGCCTTGCTCGAATATCAAATTCTACTAGGAGGCAGCCATAATAATAGTTCTGTTTCTAAAACTAAACATAGAAATGAAAACTGGGCACACCAGTCTTAAAATTCGACTAGTTTATTTAGTCATTAAGACAAAACATTTGACATTTCTGTTAAGGTCCCATGTACTTTCCCTTTGTGGCAAATGTCATACCGATGGTTGCTACTTTTTGGTCTTGGCAGAAAAAGCAGACAGATCTTTACTTGATTGTCCAGCATTCAATATCAACAAATGGGCTTCTCAGTAGTAGCCAAATATTGTTTAGCAATCTGGCAGGACAGATCACTAAAAAATGTCTGGGGAATCCACCAACCACATTGTCTGACAAAATAGACAATTATTCAACATGTGTACACAGCTTTATACATACAAGTAGTATGTCAGGTGGGGGAATGAGCCCATTTATACAAACTTTATGTATATTATGGTCCATGTTCCCCCAGCCCCAACCGCTATAATTATATTCTCAGAAAGTCCCCCGATCATTACTTACCTTACCTTTCTATTTCACCGCACTGCCCCGGCCCTCTGCTTGCACGGAACTGCAAGCAGGGGGCAGGACCGGCAGCCGAGAATGTGATTGGCTAAGAGGCAGCCAATCACGGATGCGGCTGCAGGCTGCTCAGAAAGGCGAAGGAGAGAGGTAAGGTAAGTAATGAGGGGGACTTTCTGAGAATATAATTATAGCGGTTGGGACTGGGGGAACATGGACTATAATATACATAAAGGGATTTACGCTAGGGGGAAGAGAGACCAAAGTGGGTGGGAGAGGGAGAAGGGCTGTAGTGCGCATGCCATATAGGACTCTGCTATCCTCCTGGTGGGACTTTGGGGGGGGGGGGATTACAGGAAAACCATATGGAGTTGGGATGTAACGTAAGGATTTTATAACACTACAGAGTGGGGTCAGTAGTGGGGGGAATTATAGTTTTGGGGGTGGACATGCCCTTTAATTCACTCCACTTTTTCACACCAAAAAAAATATGGCAAGTAATGCAAACAGCCCAAAAATGCCTCTTTTATAAATATACGGTGTTATTCCTTAAACTTGCCATACATGTGCGATCCCACAGCATGTGTGCCGACAGATCACATTGGTTTCGGTCAGCTCGCATGCTGTGGGAACAGCACACACAGACCCAACCGATCCCCATATGCAGTGTGGGGATCGGTCATCGTCATATACCGCATGATCGGTATCGCCACACTCTACTTCAAGTAAAGGGAGCCGATGATGACTGACAGAAATTTTCTGTCATTCCCGATCGATCGGAGTGTCGACAACAGTTGGGAATATCCACTACACACGTTTTCCCTGACGGTATTTACCCATTAATGTTCATATGTATATCCACCTTTAGGGGATAGCGTCCTTTCTCAGCTAAAATCTTAAGAGAAATTCGATATATCCAGCTTCATACATTAATAGGCCAAAAGGCCTTTAACACACACAACATTGGCCGGATAATGCGGCTGACCAACATTTTTTGCAGTGACTATTGAGCCGGGCCTGACATTGGCCCACGTGTAGGTCAACCCTGTGGGCTGCATTATCAGCTGGTAGAGGGGAGGGTCAGCAAGGAGATGTGCAGGTTGTGTAATGGTTGCTCCTTCCAAAGAAATCCTCCTAAATCACCGGACAGGGGGTCAATTTCAGGACTAAACAGGTGGCAGCCAGGGAAATCTGGGCTTGGAGCCATATTAGAAAGGCATCAGCCCATAAGAAAGGAAAGTCTGATTCCGCCCTATAGTGTGTTGCGCCGTCCCTGCTATAAATGGCGGTGTAATACAATACCATTGGTGATAACTAGAGCCGGCCTAGTGAGCAGTCTCTCCCATCCGTCTCTGTACATCACTAGGCACGTGACACGATGGCCGCCCAGATATCAGACCGACTGACTGTACAGGAACAGGAGATCCGCAGGCTCAGTGATGAGATCGGCCGCTTATTGGAACTGGGACTGCAGGGAACCGTGGAGCACAGCCCGAACCCAGTGCTGGAGCAGCTACGGGCGGAGAACGAGAAGCTGAAATACCGAATCGTTCACCTTCAGCGGAGCCTGGAAGAGGAGAGGGGTGGGCCAGAGGGTACCGGGAAACCAGCACCAAACCAACCACCGCCACCACCATCACCACAGCCAGGGAGAGAGAAGCACCAGGCGGAGACTAACTGTAATGGGAAAGAGGAGGTAAGGTCAGGGGAAGCCAGTTTCCTAGATAAAAATCAGTAATGGAGCCCAGCACATTGTATGGGGCCAGCCAGGGAGGATTCCTGAAAGGGTTAACACGTTGCCACGATTAATAATAACCTCAGTAAGCCAATAACGTTTAGCCACGCCCTCTTTTAGTGGCCACGCCCGTGTTAAAGCAACTATAAATACACACTGCCCAATGTAATATGGGTGAACATGGGGTTTACACTTATTTTACAGGAGATGCACCATTTCCAAATGTTTTTGGAAATAGTGCAGATGCAATTCCCCTTTATTTATATTTTTCGCTGCCTCGTGGTGTGAAACTGACAATATATATAAAGATGGGATAGTGTACATCCATTATAAAGTGCAACTAGTGACCAATTTAAATAGAAGCCTAGAGCACACGCAATTCAATTTGCTTACACATTTATTCCCTCTATAATGCTGCATTTAAAAAGCCTGCCATTCTCTCTGGATAAATAAATGCAATTCATTTATTAAACTTGGCCCAGCCACCACTTCAAGGTTTGCTGGGTCCTACTCTATCAGTACTTGCTTTTTTATAAGCTGAAGTGGTGTGAAACTGAACAGGGTATTATAAGGGGATGTTAGAGGAGTGCAAAGATGAAGAAATCCCAATAAGGGACAAGTTGCAGGGCGTGCATCGACCACGCCCACTTTATAAAGTCTCACCCACTTTTCTAAGGCCAGTCCCACTTTGTTCAGGTTTAAAGACTACTATTCCCATTTTACATTGTTGCCTGCAACATTTTCAAGTGTATGATGTGATTAAGATAGCAGAAACAGACTGATAAACTGAAGGCTCTGGCTAATGAACCGAAGGATACTGGCTAATGAACTGGCTTACAATACTTTCTAATGAACTGGAGGGCTGACAACACTGGGTAATGAACTGAAGGGGCTGACTAACACTGGGTAATCATAGGAATATAACCACATTTATTAATGATGAACTGGGCAATGAAATGTGTTTATATTCTTAAGACCCCCATACATTGCTTTCGGTTTCCTTTAAAGTGCGGCACAGACTGTCAGACAGAAATAAACTGAATATGAACGTCTGGGCAGGACATTGAAAGAAGTCATAGTATAAAAATGTATGTGGGTCTCGGGGATAGTCACTAGCAGCTCCCAACACACATTTCAGACTGTCAGCCACAGTTTAGCGCTTAACTATGTACTGCCTTACTTAAAAAGTAAGTTTTGTACTGCCTTAGTTAAAAGCTTAAATATTAAACCGTGACAGACAGTGTCTCCCAAACCACATCACCTGTGTAACTCCCATGCAGAAATTTTACCTTGCTCCACACCCCCTGTACCTGACACTCCACCTCCAATCCTCAGCAGCAGAGGAGGCTCCTGCCCTGATCTCCTCCTTTCTGTCTTGTGCTCAGTCCTGGCTACTGGCTGGAAGTGTTGGGTATGAATAAAGTTTTGTTTAAAAAAAAAAAAAAATTATTACAAAAAACTTTACTCATGTTTGATACTGCTGGCCAGGAAAATGCAGGGTAATACTGAGCAAACCAGGCTTCACCGAAAACTGGGGACAATCACCAGGCGATTCGGGACAGCGGGACACTTGGTGAAATCCGTGAATGTACCAGCTAATTGCTCATACCGGTTTGTACCAAATTTCCTTTCAATGTACTGGTCAGGATTGAATATACTAGCAGTGTGCGGCCGAATCGGATCTTCCCAATGACGCACTCTGTGAGTGACTGAAGGGGCTGCAGCAGCTGGATTGGGAAGAAGTAAGGCTGAGGAGAGAGTCTAGTGACACTGTGCATGTGCAGTCTTCCAGAGATGATACGGTCTGGGACTGGTTCAGCACTGAAAGCCCAACTGTGAGATTATGTGAGAGGTTGTACAGGTGTTTGGTCTGGAGTGCTGGTTACAGGAGGTTAGTTTGTCTATAATTAAAAGTGATGTGAGGGGTCTTTCTTAATGTGTGTATAATTAAAAACAGGTGGGGGTTGATTGAAAATCTGAAAGGGGGTGAATATATTAAAATAGGAGGATTCATTAATTAATAAAATTATGGATTTATTAAAACCAAATTAATTTATGATTAGGAACTGGGTGAGGCATAGGGAGATTATGATTAAATGAAATTTGTTTATTCAAAAATAGATGGGCATGGGATAAAAAAAACAGACTGGTTAATTTATCAGTTAACATTTGACACAATATTGCGTGAGTGGTGACAGCTTCCTTTAAACTGCTGCCCAGACTGTTAGAACTTGAGTTTACTTTGACAAATGGTTGTCCTGCAGTGTCAATCCAAAGTTCAGGAAACTGAAGAGTAGGAGCCTTCCTGTGATGTCTTTTTTTTCCTGTCCGCCTACGCTTACCTGCCAATGTGGCGTGTGTCCAGGAGTCCTTTGGCCTCTCTCTGCTCCTGATGCCCCCCATGTGCGCCTATAAAGGTTTGCCTGTGGGGATGATGGCCTAGGTGTCGGGCCTGCCGGTACCCCTCCAGTGGAGTTGAGCCCGGCCATGCTGTGTTGCCCAGGTGATAGGCGCGCTGGTTGTTCGGCGCGCATGTGGAGTTGGCGCGCGTCTCTTCCGGGTTCGGCTGGTGTCTGACGTCCTCTCCAGGCGCCAGCGTCCTAGTGCATGTAATGTCATCGCGCCTTCACGCCGCCAGCATTTTCAGGGGATTTAAACCTCAGCCGGGACAGTCTTAGTGTGGGAGTCTTTATGTGAGACTGCTACCCCGGCCAAGCGTCATTTAGGAGTGTGTGCTGCCTTCCTCCTTCTGTCTGCTAACCTCTGTTGCTGTTTGTTTCACAGCCTGGTAAGTGTGTTTTTAATGATGATTTTTTTGGGATTAATGTGGTTTTTTTCTGAGCCCTCTTCCCTTACTGCTTTTCTTTTAGCTATGGAGTCAGGGAATGGGAGCAAAGGACACCCCAGGGGACCTAGGTAAGCAGGGTTCCACTATTTTTATATGAGAGAGGTGGCATTTAATCTGCAGTTATTTTATTTCTTTGCAGCCTTTCAGTGTCAGAGAAAGTAAAGAAGTCCAATGATCCTGAGCCAGGAGGGAGCCTCTTATTCGAACACAGGCCTACAGTTAGATTCTTTAGTGTCCGTGCTAAAACAGGCGGTCACTCAAGCTGTCCAGGAGGCTAAAAAGGTTAAGAAGAAGTCTAAGCACGCAAGACATTCTACCTGTCTGTCAGAGTCAGATTTATCGGAAGGTGAAATATCATCAGAGTCCGAGGATTCTATTCAGTATCTATCAGAAGAAGATGATGAGGATGATCTGGAGACAGAGTCCAGCTTTGATACAGCCATGATAGAATTAAGGCTGTCAGACATTCCTTATCTCTTTCCACAGAGGAGCCCAAGATGTCAGCAGCTGATAAACTCTTCCCGTTGATCAAGAAAAGATCTACTACTTTTCCAGTGCATCAGGCAATCGCAGAGATAGTTTCCAGTGAATGGAAAAAAACAGAAAAGAAGGTGGTCACGGCCGGTAAATTCTCAAAGAAATAGCCATTTTTGGAAGCAGATTTAAAACTTTGGGAAGTTCCTCAAAAAGTAGATTCTGTGGTGGTACGTCTAGCCCGAAGAACTACTTTACCAGTAGACGACGCCTCGGGTCTTTAAAGACCCTATGGAGAGAAGGGTGGAGTACAATTTAAAAAAATCCTTCGTGGCTACAGGGGCTTCTTTAAAGACCTGCAATTGCTCTTACGTTGGTCTCCAGGGCCATGAAGATATGGGCTCAAGAAACAAACAAGCACTGGATTCCAATGTGAAAAGGCCAAAGATGAAGATGATGTTCCAGGACATAAGAAGAGGTATTGAATTCTTTGCCGAAGCATCAATTGACTTAGTCAGACTAGCCTCTAGAGCGTCCGCTTTAAATGTAGCCTCAAGGAGAGCCTTATGGCTAAGACCTTGGTCGGCAGATACAGCCTCTAAGGCGAATCTGTCAGATTCCGTTCGAATGTTCCATGCTTTTTGGAGACAAGCTGGACGATATAATCTCCAAGGCTTCGGGTGGAAAAAGCCATTTTCTACCTCAGGATAGAAGGATGAAGAGAGGCCGTGTGGAGTATAACCCTAGGGATCGCTCCTTTGGTCCCTCAAAAACGTTTAAAATGGGAAAGGAGCCAGGTAGACAGCAGTCGTGGAAGACAGGAAGGCAGGCCTTCTCTGCTACCAAGTCAGCCTTCCACAATAGGATGCCCCAACCATAGGGAGACGCAGGTCCAGAGTCAAGTGACAGGCAGAATATCAAAGTTCCTGGACGTATGGACCACATCAACAAGAGACCGCTGGGTCCTAGATATTGTAGAAAAAGGGTACCGGATACATTTTTATGTGTAGCCAAAGAGAAGCTATTTTGTTTCCACTTGTGTACCAGAAGAAATGGAGGCATGAGCAGCAATTTTTCTTTATGTGAATCAGCTAAGAGAATCGGCAGCAATCGAACCAGTGCCTCTTCTGCAAAGAAGAGGTTTTTATTCGAGACTTTTTTTAGTAAGAAAGGAGTCAGGCGCGCTGAGGCCAGTGTTAGACTTAAGAAGATTAAACCAGTTCCTGACGAAACAAAGATTCAAGATGGAATCATTACAATCCATAATAAAGGTGGTGGAGAAGGCAATGTTTTTGACCAGCATAGATCTAAAGGACGCCTATTTCCACATTCAAATACATCTGGACTCGATGCGATTTCTAAGATTCCAAGCTGACGGGAGAGATTGGCAGTTTACCTGCCTTCCCTTTGGCCTCTCGCACTCGCCAAGAGTGTTCACAAAAGTCGTAGTGGCGTGTCTAAGATTGCAAGGAATTGCGGTATACCACTACTTATTAGTAGTCGCAAGGTCAGAACAGGTGTGTGCCCTTCACACACGGAAAGTAATTCAAACCTTCGAACATCACGGTTGGATTATAAATTATCAAAAGAGCAACCTAACACCATCCCAGTCTCTGCTGTATCTAGGAGCACTGTTTCAGACGAGAGAAAATCTGGGGTCTCTTCCCCCGAGCAGAATTTCTATCTTGAAGACAGAAGTTCTCAATTTAAGAAAGCGACGGACTGCCTCAATAGCACTCTTAATGAGAGTCTTGGGCCTAATGGCAGCAACCGTGTTTCTAATCTGCTGGGCAAGGTGGCATATAAGGCCTCTACAGATGTTTCTGTTAAGCAGAGTCAGGGAGCCGCATTGCCACATGAACAGGAAATTAATACTACCTCAAAAATTAAAAACAAGCCTAGGTTGGTGGCTCAGAGACGAGAACTTAGAGAGAGGTTTTTCTTTGACTCCTTCTCAAAGTATATGTATTACTACAGACGCTTCAGAGACAGGTTGGGGAGCGTTAGGCCTGGGAAAGGCAAAACAAGGCAGATGGAAAGCAGAGGGAGTTCCATCGAACATTCTGGAGATCAGAGCCATAAAGAATGCCATAATACAGTTTCAACCATATATAGAAGATCAAAAAGTTGTTGTGAAAAGCGACAACAGAACAGCGGTAGCATATTTAACAAAACAAGGAGGCACAAGAAGCCGGACTCTGCTAGCAGAGTTGGAGCCAATTTTTTCTTTTGCAGAAGAACATCTAAAGTCTCTGTCAGCAGTATTTATCCCAGGAAGAGAAAATCAGGTGGCAGATTTCCTGAGTCGCAACCCCATAGACACAGGAGAATGGAGTCTGAACGGAGAAATATTCCAAATGTTGTGTAGAAAGTGGGGCTGCCCACGGATAGACCTTATGGCGACAAAATACAACTTGAAATGTCAGCTCTTTTTCTCCAGAATATACGGTCAGGAAGCTCTGGCAGTGGATGCCCTACAGCAACCATGGAATCAAGGTCTCGGATATATATTTCCACCTGTCCCTCTAGCATGGAGGTCCTTGATCAAGATCAAATAGGAGGGAGCGGATGTAATAGCTGTAATCCACTGCTAATGTCTCTGGTGGACAGTCAGATGCCTATTCCATCCTTCCTAGGTTGAATCGGCTCAGGGGCCAATTCAATGTCAAGACTTCGAACACCTGTCACTGATGGCCTGGCGTTTGAAAGGAGCAACCTAAAAGGGCTTGGGTTCTGGTGGATTTCTTATTAAAATCAAGAAGGCTAGCGACTTTCCAGAAATATTATAAGGTCTGGCAAAAGTTTGCCAGTGTAGCAGAAGAAGAAAACTTCTCATGTCTTGATCCTAAACCGACAGATGTAGTGAAATTCCTGTACTTGGGGTTTAAAAGAAACCTGCACATCAGGACTCTGAAATCTCAAGTGTCCACAATTACTTCGTTAACAGGAAGATCCTTTGCTCAGGAGTGGTTAATAAAAAGATTTTCAGGCCATGATTAGAGTAAGACCTAGAAGGCCAGCCAGCCTTCCAACATGGGACCTTCCTCTAGTCCTAAAAGCCCTCACTGCTCCACCTTTCGAGCCTTTAAAGACAATTACAGACTGTTTTTTGACCATTAAATTAGCCTTTCTAGTAGCCATAACGTCGGCCTGTCGTGTGGGGGAGTTGGGGGCCCTCTCATCCAAACCCCCAGACACGGTCGTTCTAGAGTTAGGCTTAGGCCTTCATTTAACTTCCTGCCCAAGGTCATATCAGACTTTCACATGGACATGGAGGTATCTCTTCCAGTTTTTTTTCCTGAACCAAAGTCAGAGAAGAAATCAATCCTGCATGCATTAGATCTGGTCAGGGCAATTACAATTTATCTCTCCCGCACAAAAGAATGGAGAAAGTCAGACCGTCTGTTTCTAATCCCTAATGGGTCAAGAAAAGGTCAAGCTCCTACTAAGAGAACATTGAGCTTGTGGATTGTTGTTTGTATTTAAAAGGCTTATACACTGAAAGGTAAGGAGGTTCCCCTGGGTCTAAAGGCCCATTCAACCAGGGCCCTGGCTTCCTCATGGGCTATGCAGGCCGAAGCTGGGATCAATGAAGTTTGCAGAACAGCCAGATGGTCCTCAGCCAGAACTTTTATAAAGCATTATAGTTTAGATGTGATGGCCTCTCGAGGCAAAATTTGGGAACAGAGTTTTGCAGGCTGTGCTGCAAGAATAAATGTGTGTTTGAGCATTAGATCTGTCCCCCGCCCTCTTTTTTGATGGTAGCTTGGTACATCCCACTGGTGAATGCTGCCATATGACTGGGGAAAATAAAAATCAAATCATATTTATCTTGATTTTGGTCAGTCAGTCTGTATGGCCGCATTCACTGCAACCCGCCCTGTGAGTTATGTTTTTCAGCTTTTGGAATGGAAGACATCACAGGAAGTGAGGGGGAGGCTTAAATACATTAACTAATTCCTGTCCGTGGGGTTGGATGTGGAGATTAACCCACTGGTGAATGCTGCCATACAGACTGACTGGGAAACCAAAATCACAGTAAATAGGATTTGATTTTTATTTTACAGATGTGTGAAAACTACATTTTCCAGCATTCTGTGCATCCAGGGAATGTTGGGAGTTGTAGTTTCTAAGCATGTGAAAAGTTCAACACCCATGCTCTATATCAGTAGGCTGTATTGCATTTGTATACATTCATTATCCAAAGGACATAAAGGAGAAACTTACTGCTAGCAGAAAAAGCTGGGAGTTGTAGTTTTTAAATGTGAAAGGTCACAAGTTCAACACCCCTGCTCTATAAAATTAGGCTGTATTACATCTGGACACATGCCTTAGCTACGGGCTATAAACAAGATAAGAAGACTTTTACTGCAAACAGAATCCTGGGATTTGTTGTTTTCAAACATGTGAAAGGTCACACCCCTGCTCTATACCATTAGGCATACTTGCAGGTTTATTCTACTTGGCCCCTCTGGTTACTTGCTGGGAAGTAGTTGGAATAGGAAAGGGAGAGCAAGTTTGGTAAGGTTTATGACTTCTACTGCCTAAAGTTATCTTTAATATTCTTCCCTAGTCCAATAGTGTAATAGCTATGGATGTAAGGGAAGGGCAGATGGATCACTTGCATGTTCAAGTCCTTGGGTAGGAATTTAATGTCTGTAAGTCAGAAAAATGGCTTAATTCTAGCATTAATTAAAACGGTTTTCCAGATGTATGAAAACTAAATTTTCCAGCTTTCTGTGCAGCCAATGAATGCCGGGAGTTGTAGTTTTTAAATATGTGAAAGGTCTCAAGTTTAAGACCCCTGCTTTATATCATTAGGCTGTATTGCATCTAGACACATGCCTTTGCCACCGGCTATAAATGAGATACTTTGCATGTCCCCGTCCATTTCTCTAGGAAAGCTAGGAGTGAGAAATATGTGTTTGTTAGATTATTAAGGCAATGCTATTATAATAACATGAGGCTGTGAGGTACCTTCAGTTATAAGAAGGCTCTATTTCATTTTATACTCTGGGAGCATTTAGCTCCTTTAACCCCACCTCAACTTAAGCTATGAAGCTAATGATTATACTTTGCTCCTAAGCCCTAACATAAGCAGCTATAAATGTGGAACTTGCTGTGATGAATACTATTAAGTATGAACCTAGCATGTTTTTTGGATTCTGTTTGCCTGGGTCTATTCTCAGACCTTCGGGTTTATCCTATTTGGTTCCCCTGGATGTTGGTGACTGAGTAACCGTTTAAAATATAGATAGATAACTGTTTTTATTTGATACTCTACTTTGGGGAATGAACTATGCAAATATATACATTCTTTGTTTGTTTTCAGAAATCTAATGGAGAAAAACGGACTTCCTCAAAGGGGACAGGAAAAAATGAGAATAAAGCAGCAAAGGAAGCCAATGAACTAAAACAAGAGGTGTGTGTGTGTAACTATATATATATATATATATATATATATATATAATCTTTTTTTGCTTACCTTATTCATCTATAATTTACACTTGGCATCTCTAAAGCTGGGTGCACTGTTTTGTAGTGGATATATGAAAGATTCCATTGGTATCTGTATCTTAAACAAATTGGCAAATACACTTTCTCCTAACCTACACTCTGAATTGGGGAAAGTATTCAGATGGTCACACATGTAGTCCAATCCTTGGCTGACGACTATAGTTGGTTGGCTGCAATATTGGACAAATTTTTTTGCCACTTAAATTTTTTTGCCAAAATATGATTTGCCAATAATCTATAAATTCTACCAGATCCACCAAGATCCATGTGTGAAAATTTGATCAATAATCACAGTTTTTAATTATGATATAAAAAAAAAAGGTGTTTGCTTATAAGCAACTTATTGGTAATATCAAGTCCCAATGCCTAAAGTGTAAGGTTTATGATTAACCATTTACACTTGTCTTTTTATCAAGGGGCAACTAAAGAAATGTAACTTGCCCACTTCAGAATAAACCTAAAGCCTCGTACACACGTTGAATAATTGTCGTACGATGCAGCCGATGAATGAGCAATCGCTTGATATTCGTACGAAAATATAGCATCAACGATCGTTAAAGACCAACGACCGTCGATTTATTGTCGGCTTTTTCCGACTATCAGCCTGGCAGATTTGTTTTGCTGATTATCGTATATTTGTACATGGCAGATTATTGTTAACGTTCTACGAAAAAATATATAAAAGGTGCATGCTCTGCTTTCATAATTGCTCGAAGATACGAACGTTAAGTTTTTCACTGTGAGAACGGTAAAGCTATGGGTCTTCCAGTGGACGTTGTTATGGCAGGTTCATTGGTCAGTTTAAAAAAAAAAGCTGGATGAGTTTCTGCAAACAAGGAATGTTGCAAGTTACTGGTATTGATACATAAAGTAGAGTTGATCCAGGGAAATTTCCGATTGCCACTTGGAGTCAGGAAGGAATTTTTTCCCCCTTCATAAATCTGGTGGGTTTTTTTTTGCCTTCCTCTGGATCAACAGTTAGGCAGGAAATAAGGGTATTGCTAGATGGGTTGGACTGGATGGACGTATGTCTTTATTCAACTTCAAATAGTATACTATACTACTATACATCTACATCTAATGACTATCATGGTGATCTATTGTTGCTGTGTGTACAGATGTCATTTCAATTATGAGGATTAATGATAATGTTGTTAAACGTTCATCGGCTGCATCGTACGAAAATTATCCAACATGTGTAAGAGGCTTAACTATTTGACCTTTCACTGTTCTTTTCCCATTATCATTAAGGGCCACATGGCATTTTTGTTAGCTGTCTGTCACAACATTAGGAATCCCCAGCAAAATTTGTTAACCATACTGAATTTCATTGAAAATATTTTTATTTGAATGATTTTTTTTACTGTAAAAATGCAGGATTTTGTGGTATATTATTTTAAATACATTTTGTTTTTAAAAAAAAAAAAAATAGGATTTTCAACTGAATGAAATATTTATGGATTTTCTTTTTAGGGCTGCGAACTCCCCAGTGAAAAAATAATGGCCAGGGAGGCCATAAATAGTTTTTTGCGAGGATACAGCTTTAAAGGAATTGTCTATATATTAATACATGCATGTAGCACTTACTCATCTGATGTGTTTGTGTTGCTGCATGGGTTCAATCAAGTTTTTTTTTTTTTGCTCAAGCTCAGTATCCCAGCCCCTGCCAGACTATCTGAATCTGTGTGAGGGCAAGCATGCACAGTAGTCCCTAGCATTGGGAGAGGAAATTTCCCACCATGCAGTTTACGTACCAACTTTCATCATTCCAGTTACAGCAAAACCATGCATAATAGAAGAATTTGATACAAAGACTTGATTGATAGCTGAAATGTAAGAGGTTTCAGACTGGATATCTTAAGAAATAGTGGACAGAGACACAAATAAATGATTGTTTGGGAATAATTCTAGTTTCCCATAATGGGCAATTTAAAAAACAGTGTACATATCCTATACACTATAAGGAATTACATTTTAGTGTTGGCCTTGTTCTACTTTCAACTGTTATTTTTTTTTAGCATTTCAGTAAAAAAAGGTGCTGATTTTTTTTTTTTTTTTTTGTAAACCGTATAAAAAACTATAAGGCCAGTGTCCCACCAGAAAGCATTAAAGGACATAAGTTCATCTTACTGTTTATTTAAAGTGTTTATTTAAAGTGCTAAAAACACTGTGTTTTTAGTACTTTTAATAACCTTTGTTTTATGGTTGCATATATGTGTGTGCCTTTACCTATGTTACAGGTTTAATGATTTCACGAGGAGGCTTGGGAAGTTGCACCTTTGAGTGTTGGCAGTGCTGCTGCCCTACTGTGGCTTGGATTTTAACAGGGAGATGTAATATTTTCTGTGGTTCTTCTCTTACCTTCCGGGTTCCTGCGATGCATTATTCACTTACTGTATATACTCGAGTATAAACCGTCACGAGTATAAACCGAGGTACCTAGTTTTAGGAAAAAAAGGAGGAAAACCACACTGACCCGAGTATAAACCAAGGGGGTAGTATTTGCCACTTAAGATGTTTGAAAACTACAACTCCCAGCAATAAAGCATGCTGGGAGTTGTAGTTTTCAAACATCTTAAGTGGCAAATACTTGCAAATAGGGGTAAATCCTCCTTTATTTGTGCATATGATGTCACTACCCGGCGCCGGGTAGTGACATCATCCGGATGCGCAGAGGCTGTGGAGCGAGGATGCGGATCGCGCGGCCACCGGACAAGGTAGGGGAAACATTGACTCGAGTATAAACCGAGGTAAGATTTTCAGCCTTTTTTTAAAGCCTGAAAACCTCGGTTTATACTCGAGTATATACGGTAACGTGATTTAATGCATTGCTGGAACCCAGAAGATAAGGAGAGCAAGGTAAATCCTCCATTGAAAAGGCGTTAAGTTTTTTAAGTAGAGCAAAAACTAAGGCTAGTGTTTTTGCTCCGGGTGCCTGTTGCCTTTAATGGAAACGGCACAGGATCCGCAAAGTTAAACCCCCGCTAACCTGATATTACTACGTGAAGTGTTGGTTTAAGTCCTTTTTAGCCTTTAGCAAATCTGTGTTAAAGGCCACCCCCAAAATGTTATTTTTGTGCATGTAGAGAAGCCCTTGAAACCGTAATATAGTGCTGTGAAGAGCTGCTAGAAGTTGTTGTGCCCAATGTCTGCTGTCCTTGCACAGGATGTCCCTGCTCTTCGGGGTAGACAGATGATGTCCTAGCCATTGGTTAGCAGGTCTACCTTTGCTGTAATTTGGAGCCGAGAGATCTTGTGCAGGGGTGACAGACATTGTGCAGAATAAATCCATATACCAGTACTTCACAGCAGCGTGAGTATTACATTTTTAGGGTTTTGGGGATTTTTGCATTTGTGGTCTGCATAAATTCCAGATAGAGGTTGCCGATGGAGCAATGATGTTAGTCAGCCCTAATTGAAGCAAAACCAGGAAATTTGGGGTTTTACACTTTTCCTTATTTTGGATTTCAGCAACTTAGAGTGCAGACTCTATTATTTGCCTATTTTTTAAATGTATGTACATTAGATATTGCCTTTGTACTATAATGTTAAGATTACATTGGTTTGAGTGTGAATGGGTAGATTATATACCAAAATCGCCAAAATGGAAAGAAAAAAGTCGAAAATGTTGCTCTTTTGCATCTTGGCTGCAACACAGGGAAAATCAACAACTGTGCAAGACTTTAGAAGAAAAGCTAATGGCAAAGTTTGTCCAGTGTTGGAAAGAACAATCAACAAAAGAAAAGGGAAAACGGACAGATTTTCTTCAGCTTATTCACAAAAGAGAATACTGGGACATCTTGCGGAGGCCATGGAAGGTTATCTTTCCTCTAGAAGTAAGTTTAATTGATTTGTATTTGTTTAAATCTGCATATTACTTAGAAGCTAGTCTTATTTTTGCCCTTAATATTTCTTATTGTTTGGTAGGACCACTCAAATGAACATGCTTCAGCTATTATTTTGGTTAGACTAGAAGAATGTCGTGGACATGCCACAAAGAGCCAGCTGGAAGCTCATAGTGACCCCAGCCTACCACGATGGCTGCATAAACATGATCAATTAAAGTACATGTCACAAAACAACACATGGAACATCCTATTCCAGGATCCAGTAAGAATACGGTTCTGATATTTATAAAGTATTTATTCCAAAGATTCTAATGTATCATTTACATTTGTTAGTTAAAATTTTAGGATATGTTACAGTAAAATATTCAATTTACCTGTATAGCTATAGTTAATACTTGGTGTTTTTTTTTTGTTTTGTTTTTTTTTTGTTCCATGAATTTGTTATAAGAAATAAACAAGATACCTTCTTGTTCACTCTCCTTTTCCATTAATTATTTTGGTCTGAAGCACTAGAACCCATCACAGTGTGCAGTCTTGTGACTGTATAAGGTTTTCCTGCTGTTCGGAAGCGGAAAGTAAATTAAAGAACATTAGAGCGTAACCATTTTGGAATACCTTTGTGTTAAATGAAATAATTTTCTTTTTGGATTTCTTTCTCCTTTGAAACCATTTGTAATGTTGCGTAACATATAGATCACATAGTTTAGCCCAGGTATCCTCAAACTACGGTTTTCCAGATGTTTGAAACCTATAACTCCCAGCATTCCTCAACTACAGGGGGCAGCCTAGGAATGCTGGGAGTTGTAGTTTTCAAACATCTGGAGAGCTGTAGTTTGGGGCTAAATTTACAGGATGGTTTCTGTAGCCCAATAGCTCCTTGTATGTAAAATAGAAAGTTGCGGAAGCAGTAGGTGGAAGAGATGTTTTACAACCAAAGAAAATGTGGCAATATTCAGTGCTGTATTTTAACAAGAAAATAGTATTTAGGTGATGATTTTACAAAAAGTGTTTTGGGTTTAAGGGAATACTTTATTTCAAGTTAAGAATATCCCTTTAAAGGGCATGTCCACCCCTTTTAAAAACTTT
Source organism: Hymenochirus boettgeri (assembly GCA_019447015.1). Classification (NCBI taxonomy): domain Eukaryota; kingdom Metazoa; phylum Chordata; class Amphibia; order Anura; family Pipidae; genus Hymenochirus; species Hymenochirus boettgeri. Next base: position 182,388,541 of record CM033471.1, read on the forward strand.
TGTAGTATAGTAGGTCTCCCTCCTCCAGCCCCAACCGCTATAATAGTTTTTTCAGAAACTCCCCTGATCATTACTTACCTTGCCTCTTTCCTCCGGCATACTGTCCCGCCCCTCTGCTTGCATGAAACTGCAAGCAGGCGGCTGGACCGGCAGCCACGTCCGTGATTAGCTGAGAGGCAGCCAATCAGAGATGCGGCTGCCAGCAGTGGAGTATGCTGGGGGAGAGAGGTAAGGTAAGTAGAGTTCGGGGGAGTTTCTGTTAAAACTATTATAGCGGTTGGGGCTGGGGGAGGGAGACTTACTATACCACAAAGGGGATTTACACTAGGGGAGGGAGGGGGAGGGTGCTGCAGTGCGAAAGGCAAAATTCTCCCGGAGGAGAGACAGGAGGCCTATATGGACTCTGACAGGCTCCTGGTGGCCACTTTTTGGGACGTTGGAGGGGCATAGCAGGGCAGCCATTTGGAGCTGGGTTGTAAGGTAAGGATTTTACTACACTACACAGTGGGGCCAGTAGTAGGTTAAAGGGTATGTCCACCCTAAAATGGAACTTTTTATATAAGGTCCCCCCTGGGCTCCCAGCCCCAACCGCTATATTTTTTTTTTTAGAAAGCCCCCCCCCCAACTCTACTTACCTCCCCTCTTTCCTCCGCCGCGCTCCCGGCCCTCTGCTTGCAAGGAAATGCAAGCAGAGGGGCGGGACCGGCAGCCGCGTCTGTGATTGGCTGAGCGGCAGCCAATCAAGACGCGGCTGCCGGCAGCTCACTTCGCCGGAGGAAAGAGGAGAGGTAAGTAAGAGTTTGGGGAGCTTTTGCAAAATAATATTCATGCGGTTGGGGCTACCAGACATGGGGGAGCAGCATATTAAAAGTATTTTACGCTAGGGGGAGGGAGAGTGAGACGAGAGGGAGGGGGAGGGGAGGGGGGAGAAGGGCTGCAGTACGCATGGCAAAAATCTACCTGAGGCCAGCTAGCAGGCAGTGTCCTATATGGACTGCTAGCCTCCTGGTGGGCAGTTTTTGGGACTTTGGGGGGGACTACAGGAGAACCCTATGGAGCTGGGATGTGAGGTAAGGATTACACTACACTACATGATGGGCCAGTAGTTGGGGGGATTATAGTTTGGGGGTGGACATGCCCTTTAAATTATAATTTTGGGGGTGAACATGCCCTTAAAGATTTACTTCTTTTTCTTTTTTTTTTTTCTCCTCAAAACTAAAAATAAGCCAAACGAATGTATTTATTCTCATTCCAGTCTCCTGATAATTATTTGCTTTACCTAAAAAAAGACAAAACATCCTGAAAGACTCCAATTTCAATTGGACTGCACCCTTTATGTGAGTTTTAAACGTTTTATTTTCTAAGTATGTTATTTATGAATTAAATTATTGATATTTAATTAGAACTAAAACTTTTTTCCCCCCCTACAGCATACCATTACTGAAATGAATGAAGTGTACTGATTTCGCAAATGACCACATTTAAAAGTAATCGTAACTGGCAGTGAATCTGTGTACATACAAAGCTTGCATTTATTGAATTTTTTTTTATATTTTGTTTCTTCTGGCATATTTTTTTTATTTTATTTTTATTTTTTTATTGATTTTCAAAGAAAATAAGCTATTAACATCTTTAACAACAACTTAAGTACAAAGGTCCAAATATTTTCCAAAAAAAATTAGGAAAAGAAAGATGCCTGTGCAACGATATTCACATTCAAGAAATATGATTAGAACAAGCTAGATGGTAACTAATGACTGAAAGGTTTCGTTATTTATTGCATGACTAGGTTAAGTCTGTAAATGCATAGAATGTGTTAAAGATGACAATGTTGTTCTTGACATTTTTGCTCTCCTGTTTTGTTCATCAATAGGCAGATTGGTGGTTATCTCTGAAGTCATTGCTTATTTAAATACAGTATATTCTAATTTTGGTCAAAACTAAGAAATGGAAATAAAAATGGCACATTTAATAATGCTAACTCGGTTTAAGTATCTTTATCCTTATAAACACTTGTGTAAATTATTATAAAAAAGTGATCGAAAGTATACAATTATTGTGGTTAGTTTTTGTATGCCCAAGTCAAAAATAATCCTGCTGGAATTTTTGCAGATAGAAACTTTGTAGTTTGAAATGCAGAATACCAGCCTATCTTACAGTGCAAGGCAAGCAGTGTTTTAGATATTTTAAGAGGTTAAATATTAAAATAAAATTAAATACTATCATTTTTGTTTAAAATAAAAACATTTTATTTGTCTTACTAAGAAACACATTTTCTCAAAGTATGTGGTATCTATGTGCAGTTTTCTATGCAATAAAACATTTCATACTTACATTTATAAAATGTATTTATAAAACCAATTGATGCAGTAAAATGGATCTATATATTGTGTCGATTTACTATGTCACTTTGTTAAATTGTCTCTGTATAAACATTCAAATTTTTTTTGTGTATGTAAGAATAAAAAACAGTTTCGTCTTTAAGTATAAAACAAAGTCTGAGTCGGTTATTTAAAAAACCTCTACAAATCTTTTGTTTTCTTTATAATTTTTTTGAGATTTTATTTTTGTGTTTAAGACTAAATGCACAACTATTTTTACTAATCTGAATCTGAAAAAAGTAAAGGGCATCTATAGTGGGAAAATGAACTTTATTTTTCTTTCTTTCCAGTGTCTATAATTCCCTACAACCCCCAGAGTGTCTCCACTTCAGATGTTCAGATTCCCTCTCTGTCCTGAGATACACCAGTTAGAAGAATACGTGATTGCATTTCTCTACTCCTACTTGGACTGTCAATCAAATCCCTGTGAAGTGATCCCCCCTCCCTGCTCTGTAATAAACTTAGAGATAAGAACATTAGCAGGGGAGAGAGGTAGCTTTGATGGCAGAGTTAAGGCTGCACTTGACTTAATAGTTTCACTGATTGATGAGGGTCACAAAGAGAGAGATCGTAAACTGCAAGCTGCTCCTCTTTCTTCCTTGTCTCCAGGACATCTTGCTTTCTATTGGCCACTGTGCGTAGGTGTGTTTTCAGGATGTTGAACTTTTAACTCCTACTGCACATGATAAGCTTGTCAGTTAGCCTGAGTTGAGACATGGAGGAGGTAACAGGGGAGGGGGAAGGGGGAGTGCTGCACAGACATCTTGACACCAGGTTAAACAAAGTCACTACAGAGATAGGATTTAGGCAGCACAGAGTACATGAATTTAACTTTGCAAAGGGGCATGTGTGTTTTTTTCACTATAGATTCCTTTAAATAGATGGTAAATAGCTAGTTAACGCACCATATTTATCTTTGTTGGTCAGATACAATTTTTAAAAAAATTAAGTAATAATACAGGGATATTTAAAAAAAAAATGGATTTGTTTAAAATAATTTCTTTTAGGGAAGTTACTACATACACTTGCTCAGTTCTGGTGACGGCCTGCAGATCAGACGGAAACATGTTAATTGTTTGAAAAACTTTATCAAGACCCGTGAGTGTGTCCCACTTGCCCACTAGTCACTTGCAGATTTGATCTGTTGTAATGCTTTTTAAAACATTTCTATAATAATTTGAGATTAAAGCGACAATTGTTGTTTGAGGTGGCTTTTACTCTTATACTCTTAGGATACTTCAGCTGTAGTCTTAATAATTGGCATGTGATAAAAAAATCACTCGATGCTGACAGACTGAAACCTGTGAAACATTTACAGAAACCGTTACAAATTAATTTGTTCAGTGCTTACACCAATAAATTGTGTTTAACCCTTAAACTAGAAAGATGAAACTATTTATACCGTTGAACATTATCATTGTTATCCTTGTCCATCTTAAGCGTCTGGGTAATCGGGAAGAATGAAGATAACTTTTAACCTGCACATTGGGGCTATAATTTTGGTTAAATATAGAGATTAGGGCTCTGAAAGTTTAATCTGTAACCGTGGAGAAAAGTGAGCAAATCAGTTTGTGTAAATGGCGGTGTTTTTACCTAAAACAAATCCATGTAAAGAATCCGAAAACTGGATTTATATGTATATAATTAAGGAATTGTACACTGAAAAATTCTCTGCCTCATTTCAATCTATAAATAAATGAATGTAAGCAGCACTTGCTCTGATGTTTTGTGTGTGCTGCATCACTGCAGTACTTGTTTTGCTCAAGCTCAGTCCCTCATTCACCCAGCCCCTCACCAGGCTATCTGACTCTCTGTGAGGGCAAGCATGCCCCGTAATCGATATGAGGCAGCATTGGGAGAGGGAATTTCCCACCATGCATTTCACATACCAACTGTCAGCATTCTAGCTACAGGAAAACTTTCAGAAGGATATCTATAGAAATCGGTGACCAGTCAACAAAAAAAATTTAGTGATAGTTAGGAAGAATTATAACTACTATCCTTAAAATTCTCTGCTAATAAATTTCGGGACATATTAAGCCAGGATATGTTCCTTATCATGCATGTATATACAATGCAACCAATGGGAAAAATGCAAAATACCACATTTTATTTGTATTTGATGCTAGTGGCAAAAAATACTCAACTGCACATATTTTAAGGTAAATGTTGTTAGTCTAGTTTGCAATGTCACACCTTTATAACTGCCCTTTTCTATTCTAATAGATATGGCTAAGGAAAGTCATATACTAAGTGATTCCACTCTATCCATGCCCTTTAAATTAATAATCTAACATTTTGTGACGAGTAATGGTTGTTTAGGTCAGTGCTATTGTACAGAATCTATTTTGGCCACCAATACCACTACTTGTTTTGGTGTTTGGGTAGCTCACAACCATTTTGAGTTTGATATACATGAATATATGGGTATCTGCTTTTAGCAAACCTACCATGATTCATAGCTTGTGTACTTGGATAATACACAACCAATCAATTCTGGTTTGGTGTTATAAACACACACTAAAAATGAGTTGCAGTCCTTAGGGCACTCCATGGGTGACAGTGGGGACATTGGGGAGTGCAGCCTCTTAGGCACACCCCACTGGTGACATGGGGGACATTGGGAGCTGCCCAAAACTTTTTACGTACTGGCTTGAGGCAAGATTTGCACTAAGGGCTTAATTCCTACCTCAACAGCAGAAAACTAACCAGTAGCTATCAGATAGATACAAGAAGAGTCAAAATTGGTATGACTTTGTGAAATTAATTTTGTTTCTATATATAAAAATACATTTCTGGTATTTCAAAACAGAATAGTTAATATATACCAAAACCTTTCTTATGTACAGGCTCTTTGTGGCCCCTGTTTATCAAGGACCGGCCAAACTAAAACATATGAAACCTTGAAAAGGGAACATGATGCTTTACTTTCAGACCGGGCCACAAATCAAAGCAAAACTAGATCAGATTACCTGATGGAAAACTGATTAATGGGAATCCTGGAGAACAACACCATATCAAGTGGCTGCTGGGTAAGGTATGGCCTATTTAGAATTTTTGTCTGTCTGCTGTAAGTAGTCTTGTCCAGAAGCAGTGACAAATTTCCTAAAATCTCTTTTAAAACTATGGCTAAAATGCTAATTTCTAACTCAATCTTAGAAACTTAGAAATAAAAAAACCGTCACAACCCCCCCAATTATACTAGGGGAATGAAAGGTTTTAAGAGAAGATTGCAGGAGTCAAGTACTTCTGCAATTTAGGCCACAATGATCTTAAAATGTAGTGTGTGCTTCACTTGCTCAATAAAAGCCTAAATTGACTTGACTCCGTATCTTCTCTTTAAAACCTCATTGTCAGTACTCAAAGTAGAGTACACAGGTATACAGGTGGCAGCTGCCCTTGTGAAGTGGTAAGAATGTTTTGAATAATTTCTACATTTATACTAGGTGAATGTATTTCATTTAGACTGTCTTTTGTTTAGTCAGGGACTGGCTGATAACATCGTTATTGCTAAAGTGAATAATGAATTGTGGGACTTGGATCGCCGTTGGAGAGTGATTCTACTCTAGAACTGCTTAAGTTTGATAACGAAGAAGCACAAGCTGTAAGTAAATCATAAAATTGATTATTCATTGGAAATGATTTGGAGTAAAAGAATATATAAAACATTTTTCATACTGCTTATTTAATATTATGCTCTGAAACTTTAAACGCTGTTTAATTTCACTCTCGGCTGATTTAAAGGGATTGATAAATAGAAATCTTCATTTAAGGTGCATAAATGCTTTAATCCATAGCTTGCCAGTTTTCTTATAGGGTATCTCCACTGGTAGAATATTTTTTTTTGTAGTCAGTTTATGAAGAACAGGAGTGAAGGAGCTGTGTCTTACCTCCCGTTCTTCAATAAAACGCGCAGGAACCAGGAACGGTAGTTTGAGTACTTACCCGATCTCTCGATCCTCTGCCACGTCCGCCAACGGACTAAGTGGGCGATGTACAAAAAAATATTACCAGAGGAGATAAACTTTAAATTTTGTGAATCTTGATTTAATGCTGAGGTCAGATTAAGATTGGTAATTATTAGACAATAAACATAAACACATGCAGTCAGGCAGCTTTCCTCATACATGATTTTCGGGCACATCCATGTGTGCCCCTTTGTATCTATAGCCCACAAACAGGAGGAATCTTCTGTATACAGATTAGCACTGTAAATGATGACTGATACCCAATTGAATACATAGTGTAAATATTGTTAAAGGGCAGTCCACCCCCAAAACTATAATCCCCCCCAGTAATGGCCCCACCCCTTAATATGCTGCTCCCCATGTCTGGCAGCCCCAACCGCATGGTTTGTATTTTCCAAAAGCTCCCAAACTCTTACTTACCTCTCCTCTTTCCTCCGCTGCACTGAATGACCGGCAGCCGCATCCGTGATTGGCTGCGCCAGCCAATCACAGACGCGACTGCTGGTCCCGCCCTCTGCTTGCATTCTCGCAAGCAGAGGGCCGGCAGTGGCAGCGGAGGAACGAGGGAGGTAAGTAAGAGTTTGGGGAGCTTTTGGAAAATACAAACCATGCGGTTGGGGCACCAGACATGGGGAGCAGCATATCAAAAACTATTTTTAAGGTGGGGACATGCCCTTTAAGGCTTTGCACTAGTTGTATGCATAATGCAAGAGCCAGCTGCTTCATTTGTTTTAGTTAATGATGGATCATTGAATGGTTTAAAAATAATGAATTTGTAGTCGTTATTTGCTTCGTCCATTTATATGAAAAATAATCTTTTTTCTTAGTAGAACTGCTATTTTGCAATATACCGTATATACTCAAGTATAAGCCGAGCTTTTCATGTTTAAAATTAGCCTGAAAACCTAATTTTGGCTTAGTTCGGGTCAGTGACTTACCATCCAACCGGAGCAGTAAAGAGAGAAGTCTGCGCAAGGTGCACAAAGTACGGACGTTGGGTCCTAGCAGTGGCAGCCGGAAAGCACAGCTTTGGGACCTAGTAGTGGCAACTGGAAAGCACGGCTTTTGGGACCTAGCAGTGGCAGCCAGAAAGCACGGCTGTGGGTCCTAGCAGTAGCGCCTGGTAAGCACGACTGTTGGGACCTAGCAGTGGCAGCCGGAAAGCACGGCTGTTGGGTCCTAGCAGTGGAAGCTGGAAAGCACGGCGTGGGACCTAGTAGTGGCAGCCAGAAAACACAACGGTTTGGTCCTGCATGACCACATCTGTTCCATGGCTTCCTTCTGCCCAGTTCTGTGTTCCAGTTACCTCCATCTATGAATGTGCCACAGCAGTTCCCTCACCAGTTTCCACGAAATCCACGTTCAGTCTGTGCCAAAGGGTCATACAGTAATGGAGCAGGTAAGTGCATCTAGGGGGGGGGTTTAGAGGTGGGCAGGTGGATTGTTTTACTTCTTTTCTTTGGCTTAAAAAGTTAGTTGAACCTGCCACTCCAGATGGCTAGAAACTACAACTGCCAGCAAACAAAGCATGCTGGGAGTTGTAGTTTCCTAACATCTGGAGTGCCAAGGAATTGAACTGGATCTGGCTATTACTGTATGTATGGGATTACTGTAATGGAATTTTGCTGTCCATTTAAAGGGCAAATAAAGCATAATTTCTTCTAATTTATACCCTCGGCTTATACTCGAGTCAATCAATTTTACTAATTTCTGGTAAAAAAGGTACCTTGGGTTATACTCGGATAACTTATATTCATGTATATACGGTAATATTATACATCTTGTGTTTAGAATCATCTAAGAACATGGCAAAACTGTACGTTTATTATTGCAATCTCATACTAATACTATTAGGATTGTTCATAAAGGGACAGGTTTGTTTTATGGTTTAGTGGCAGACATAAACATTCTTTTCTGGCAAAATTTTAATATATGATAACTAATCAAATCAGTTGGCATCTGTTTAAGCTGGGTACACACGATGAGATATTTCGGTCCGATCGACCGTAGTTCAGTGACCGTTCGGGTCAAGAGGGAAAAACGATAGGTGTGTACCCAGCTTAAAAGTATAAAACAACTGTTGGGAGGTAAGCATTACCACTTATATACAGTGCAAAAAAAGCATTGATTAGTAATTCATGATCAGACTACAGTGCCCGATCACATAAATAAAGTTCAATTAGTTCCAACATCTCATTAATAAAGTAAACATGTACAATATCACAAAAGAGGTATTCTGGCACCAAATCCAGATATCCCGGGTGGATCTAAAAAAAGTACCAGTTTCTGGCTAAGGTAGGAGGCATCTGAACAGGTAGAGAGCATAAATAGCAACCATAAATGGGACTCAGCATGAGTTCCCACAGAAGCCACACTCTTCACCCATATGTGAAGGAGCGTAACTCTCACTTGCTTCCGAATAGCCCCAGATCAATATGGATCCAATGTATCCACCTGGGGCAACTCCCTCCACGAGGTGTCCAAACACTACCAAGGACTTGCATCAATAAATACATAGGAGATTGCAAATGCAGCCAACAGACTAACTGTTTACACAGTGGAAAATCTGTGTAACCCAGCATGCATATAGAATAGAAAATTAAGAACTTATACATTTTGAGGGTGGGCATTTCCTTACTCCAATCTAGGGGTCAGGGTAAGTGAAATCCCCCATAACCAGAACATGCCCCACACCAGCAGACCTTCACCAACTGCATATGAGATGCACTTCCTCACTAGCATTTTGTGGCTTATAACAGACACCAACCATTATTTAGCCACCTTTTGCTTCCCATACACAGCTCCAGCCATATTGTTTCTGTGTTATCGTTTATACATCCATCTATTTTATCTAGATTTGGTTTTCAATTCTTGTTTAACTCCCCCTTTTTATTAACTCTGTCCTGTCTAAATAAAGAGTATTTTTCCTAACTGCCAGTTATACAAATAATTATCCATGTTTTTGTTATACCAATCACATCATACCTTTCTCTAAAGCTATAGTTCAGTTCCCTGTTTTTTCTTCTCCAGACTTCTTGCATTTCTAAACATACATTTTAGATTATCATTTAATTAACTTCCATACTTGACGTACATGACACCCTATCCTTATGCTCCCCATCTCCTCCCTCCATTATCTATTAGCTCTCTGATCCATAACCCCTCTATCTACCCCTAGTAGTCCAAGGTACCCTCCCCATAACTAGTATAATCTCCAACCCCTAGACATCTCCCCCCTCCATCCCCACCCTCTCTTGTGTTTCTGAAAATGGATTTATAAATATATGTAATTTAATATTTACATAAAAACATAATGTTAAGATGTCTGTTTTTTTTCCTTAAGGTTTACTGGCATTCAAGTGCTACCATCCTTGGCGAGACAAGGAAAATTATATGGAGGCTGTTTGTGATTGGCCCTCCATTGAAAATGGGTTTTATTATGACATGTTCTTAGAGGGAAGGTGTGATTATTGTGTTTAGCTTAATATTTTAACTAATGTGTTTATTACAATTAAAAAGAGAAGAAATGAACTAGTCTTGAGTTTACTATTTAGTGGTGTATTTAATGTATTCTTCTAAATCTATTTGTATTCCACTTCCAGCCTGACTTACATCATTTTCCTTCATTGATTAAAATATAAAATATTGCAGTCTGTTTTGTAATTTAGAACATTTTGTACTAAAGTTGTTGGCAGTTAAGATACTTCAAAGAGTGAATGAAAAACAAGCGAAATGAAACAATGAGCAAGTGTATTGAAAAAATATAAAAATTTATTTAATAAATATTGTAATAAATAAAATAAACATTCATGGATCATGGTTTACACTGCGAAATCCATGTGTTTAAATGTGTAGTGAAACAGTTACCGTTGAAGCTGTGTGATTTTCACAAACATTACTTAATATTTCATCTCTGTGTCCTTTGCAGAGGTGTGTCAAGTAATGATTTCCCAACTTTGGAGAACATGGCAAATCTGTCATAAAAGAGAAACAGCCCTCGAGAGACTGGAAGTCAGCAAAGACCTGTTATTAGAAATGTTTAAGGTAAGAGCTTTGAACTGAAAGGTATAAAACGGGCCAGAGCAAGGTCTGTGGGGGTCCCTGGGGAAAAACACTGAATTGAGCCCCCCCCCCCCTTTCAACCTTCTGCCAATTAAACCTTTTGATTTGCAGCCCTGAGCAGTTGTCAAATGGACATATGATAAAAACGTTCCAGCTATAAATTGAAAACCTACCTATAGACTGATTTTAAACAACTTTTTATGGTAGGTAAACAACACATACTTGCCGTGTAATAATATTTACATTTAAAACTTTTATTTTGGATTAAGTGATAACTAGAGATATTCAAAACCGGCAAGTATTGTTCGTTTTTTGAAAAATCTAGAAATTTGAAAATCCAAAAATGAACCCATAAAATGGTCAGGGGAACATGAACAAATCGCCAAAAGATAAAAAAAGTTAACTTGCTTTACACATGAGCATTTTTGAGTTTCCGAATACCCTCAAAAGTAGCCTCATATATTGTTTACCCCGAAAGTAGATACCCTCAAAAGTAGATAACCCTCAAAATTAGCTTAGGTAACCCTTCATGTAGATTTGGTAAATCTCAAAAGTAGCTCTGTATTTTGAGAATTATCAAAAATATGGAAGTTCCCGAGATTTGGAAGTTCCAAATGGTACCGATGAACTTGGAACTGGGAATCCTGTTAGAACCGGACACAGATCATCCCTAGTGATAACTAACTAAACTTGCTAAGTGTGCAAATTGTTTTAAGGTTAAAGGGTATATCCGTCCTAAAAAACAAAAAACTGGTAACTTGTCAGTTTATGATCGCAACCCCAACTGCTACTTTTACCGGTTTATTATATGCATTTGTAACAAGATTTTTTAATAATATATTATAAAGTTCTATTTTTTGTGGCAAAGGTAAATGCCTCCTCCTCTGTCTTGAGCTTTTTATAAGCTTGAACATGTGGAGAAGGGGCAGCAGGTGAAACAACAGTAAATCATTGGCTGTGATGTCAGTTGTCGCAGCCTTGATTGACTGCATGAAGGGAGGGGCCAGCTTACTCTGCCAGAATTGTGGCAATTCTTATCCTTAAATATCTGGTTAGTAATGCAGATAATATAGTGCAATGACCAGTTTTTTGTTTAAGGGTGGACATTCCCCTAAGTACAAAATTAGCCTACCTTGCCACACCCACCCACCCACCCACCTACCAGTAAAGTATACAGGGTGAGGACATAAATTGTTATTCCTCACCTCTGGGTCTTACCCAGTCCAAACCTGAAACTTCAGTGGGAAGGCACTTTCTGAAAGGAGTATGTTTCCTATTGGTCAGTTCTGTTATAGCCTGGGGGTAAAGCCAATTTTGATAGCTGGTTCTAGTGAAATAGTCAGACACGAGGCAGGAACTAAAGATTTGTCTTGATCTTGGGTACTTTCACTAAATGGGGGGACTTAAATAATTGATTAAAGGGCATGTCTACCCCTTTTGTAAATTTGGGGTACTGTGGGCTTCCTCCTCCAGCCCCAACCGCTATATTATATTGCAGAAACTCCCCCGATCATTAATTACCTTACCTCTTTCCTCCGGCGTACTGTCCCAGCCCTCTGCTTGCATGAAACTGCAAGCAGGGGCTGGACCGACAGCCGCTTCTGGATAGGCTGAGAGGCAGCCAATCACGGACGTGGCTTCCGGCTATCCAGAACGCGGAGGAGGAGAGTAAGGTAAGTAATGATTGGGGGAGTTTCTGCAAATATATTATAGCGGTTGGGCTGGGGAGGAAGCCCTACAGTACCCCAAAGGGGTTTTATGCTAGGGGAAGGGAGAGGAGAAATGGGAGGAAGAGGAGGGGCGCACTGAGCAAGCCATAAACTTCTAAGAGGATGCCTCAGAGGCGTAAACAATTTCCCTCCCTGCCAGGCTCCGGGGGTCACTTTTGGGACTTGGAGGGACAATTACAGCGAGAAGCACCTAGAACCGGCTAAAAGCTCCTTTGTTATAAAGGCCTTTGGGATCAGTATAGAGTTGGGTGGGGGTGGAAGTGGTTAAGAAAATGTTAAAGGGTATGTCCACCCTAAAATGGAACTTTTTATATAAGGTCCCCCCTGGGCTCCCAGCCCCAACCGCTATATTTTTTTTTTTAGAAAGCCCCCCAAACTCTACTTACCTCCCCTCTTTCCTCCGCCGCGCTCCCGGCCCTCTGCTTGCAAGGAAATGCAAGCAAAAAAAGTGATCGAAAGTATTACAATTATTGTGGTTAGTTTATTGTATGCCCAAGTCAAAAATAATCCTGCTGGAATTTTTGCAGATAGAAACTTTGTAGTTTGAAATGCAGAATTACCAGCCTATCTTACAGTGCAAGGCAAGCAGTGTTTTAGATATTTTAAGAGTTTAAATATTAAAATAAAATTAAATACTATCATTTTTGTTTAAAATAAAAACATTTTATTTGTCTTACTTAAGAAACACATTTTCTCAAAGTATGTGGTATCTATGTGCAGTTTTCTATGCAATAAAACATTTCATACTTACATTTATAAAATGTATTTATAAAACCAATTGATGCAGTAAAATGTGATCTATATATTGTGTCGATTTACTATGTCACTTTTGTTAAATTGTCTCTGTATAAACATTCAAATTTTTTTTGTGTATGTAAGAAATAAACAGTTTCGTCTTTAAGTATAAAACAAAGTCTGAGTCGGTTATTTAAAAAACCTCTACAAATCTTTTGTTTTCTTTATAATTTTTTTGAGATTTTATTTTGTGTGTTTAAGACTACAATGCACAACTATTTTTACTAATCTGAATCTGAAAAAAGTTAAAGGGCATCTATAGTGGGAAAATGAACTTTATTTTTCTTTCTTTCCATGTGTTCTATAATTCCCTACAACCCCCAGAGTGTCTCCACTTCAGATGTTCAGATTCCCTCTCTGTCCTGAGATACACCAGTTAGAAGAATACGTGATTGCATTTCTCTACTCCTACTTGGACTGTCAATCAAATCCCTGTGAAGTGATCCCCCCTCCCTGCTCTGTAATAAACTTAGAGATAAGAACATTAGCAGGGGGAGAGAGGTAGCTTTGATGGCAGAGTTAAGGCTGCACTTGACCTTAATAGCTTTCACTGATTGATGATGGGTCACAAAGAGAGAGATCGTAAACTGCACTGTTCTCCTTCTTCTTCCTTGTCTCCAGGACATCTTGCTTTCTATTGGCCACTGTGCGTAGGTGTGTTTTTCAGGATGTTGAACTTTTAACTCCTACTGCACATGATAAGCTTGTCAGTTAGCCTGAGTTGAGACATGGAGGAGGTAACAGGGGAGGGGGAAGGTGGGAGTGCTGCACAGACATCTTGACACCATGGTTAAACAAAGTCACTGACAGAGATAGGATTAAGGCAGCACAGAGTACATGAATTTAACTTTGCAAAGGGGCAATGTGTTTTTTTCACTATAGATTCCCTTTAAATAGATGGTAAATAGCTAGTTAACGCCACATATTTATCTTTGTTTGGTCAGATACAATTTTTAAAAAAATTAAGTAATAATACAGGGATATTTAAAAAAAAAAATGGATTTGTTTAAAATAATTTCTTTTAGGGAAGTTACTACATACACTTGCTCAGTTCTGGTGACGGCCTGCAGATCAGACGGAAACATGTTAATTGTTTGAATAAACTTTATCAAGACCCGTGAGTGTGTCCCACTTGCCCACTTTAGTCACTTGCAGATTTGATCTGTTGTAATGCTTTTAAAAACATTTCTATAATAATTTGAGATTAAAGCGACAATTGTTGTTTGAGGTGGCTTTTACTCTTATACTCTTAGGATACTTCTAGCTGTTAGTCTTAAATAATTGGCATGTGATTAAAAAAATCACTCGATGCTGACAGACTGAAACCTGTGAAACATTTACAGAAACACGTTACAAATTAATTTGTTCAGTGCTTACACCAATAAATTGTTGTTAACCCTTTAAACTAGAAAGATGAAACTATTTATACCGTTGAACATTATCATTTGTTATCCTTGTCCATCTTAAGCGTCTGGGTAATCGGGAAGAATGAAGATAACTTTTAACCTGCACATTGGGGCTATAATTTTGGTTAAAATCTAGATAGATTAGGGCTCTGAAAGTTTAATCTGTAACCGTGGAGAAAAGTGAGCAAATCAGTTTGTTGTAAATGGCGGTGTTTTTACCTAAAACAAATCCATGTAAAAGAATCCGAAAACTGGATTTATATGTATATAATTAAAGGAATTGTACACTGAAAAATTTCTTTGCCTCATTTCAATCTATAAATAAATGAATGTAAGCAGCACTTGCTCTGATGTTTTTGTGTTGCTGCATCACTGCAGTACTTGTTTTGCTCAAGCTCAGTCCCTCATTCACCCAGCCCCTCACCAGGCTATCTGACTCTCTGTGAGGGCAAGCATGCCCCGTAATCGATATGAGGCAGCATTGGGAGAGGGAATTTCCCACCATGCATTTCACATACCAACTGTCAGCATTCTAGCTACAGGAAAACTTTCAGAATGGATATCTATAGAAATCGGTGACCAGTCAACAAAAAAAATTTAGTGATAGTTAGGAAGAATTATAACTACATATCCTTAAAATTCTCTGCTAATAAATTTCGGGACATATTAAGCCAGGATATTGTTCCTTATCATGCATGTATTATACAATGCAACCAATGGGAAATAAATGCAAAATACCACATTTTATTTGTATTTGATGCTATGGTCAAAAAATACTCAATCTGCACTATATTTTAAGGTAAATGTTGTTAGTCTAGTTTGCAATGTCACACCTTTATAACTGCCCTTTTCTATTCTAATAAGATATGGCTAAGGAAAGTCATATACTAAGTGATTCCACTCTATCCCATGCCCTTTAAATTTAATAATCTAACATTTTGTGACGAGTAATGGTTGTTTAGGTCAGTGCTATTGTACAGAATCTATTTTGGCCACCAATACCACTACTTGTTGTTTGGTTGTTTGGGTAGCTCACAACCATTTTGAGTTTGATATACATGAATATATGGGTATCTGCATTTTAGCAAACCTACACATGATTCATAGCTTTGTACTTGGATAATACACAACCAATCAATTCTGGTTTGGTGTTTATAACACACACTAAAAAATGAGTTGCAGTCTCTTAGGGCACTCTCCATGGGTGACATGGGGGACATTGGGGAGTGCAGCCTCTTAGGGCACTCCCCACTGGTGACATGGGGGACATTTGGGAGCCTTGCCCAAAACTTTTTTACGTACTGGCTTGAGGCAAGATTTGCACTAAGGGCTTAATTCCTACCTCAACAGCAGAAACCTTAACCAGTAAGCTATCCAGATAGATACAAGAAGAGTCAAAATTGGTATGACTTTGTGAAATTAATTTTTTGTTTCTATATATAAAAATACATTTCTGGTTATTTCAAAACAGAATAGTTAATATATACCAAAACCTTTCTTATGTACAGGCTCTTTGTGCCCCTCTGTTTATCAAGGACCGGCTAAAACTATATGAAACCTTGAAAAGGGAACATGATGCTTTACTTTCAGACCGGGCCACAAATCAAAGCAAAACTATTAAGATCAGATTACCTGATGGAAAACTGATTAATGGGGAATCCTGGAGAACAACACCATATCAAGTGGCTGCTGGGATAAGGTATGGCCTATTTAGAATTTTTGTCTGTCTGCTGTAAGTAGTCTTGTCCAGAAGCAGTGACAAATTTCCTAAAATCTCTTTTAATACACTATGGCTAAAATGCTAATTTCTAACTCAATCTTAGAAACTTAGAAATAAAAAAACCGTCACAACCCCCCCAATTATACTAGGGGAATGAAAGGTTTTAAAGAGAAGATTGCAGGAGTCAAGTACTTCTGCAATTTAGGCCACAATGATCTTAAACATGTAGTGTGTGCTTCACTTGCTCAATAAAAGCCTAAATTGACTTGACTCCTGTAATCTTCTCTTTAAAACCTTCCATTGTCACGTACTCAAAGTAGAGTACACAGGTATACAGGTGGCAGCTGCCCTTGTGAAAGTGTAAGGAATGTTTTGAATAATTTCTACATTTATACTAGGTGAATGTATTTCATTTAGACTGTCTTTTGTTTAGTCAGGGACTGGCTGATAACATCGTTATTGCTAAAGTGAATAATGAATTGTGGGACTTGGATCGCCCGTTGGAGAGTGATTCTACTCTAGAACTGCTTAAGTTTGATAACGAAGAAGCACAAGCTGTAAGTAAATCATAAAATTGATTATTCATTGGAAATGATTTGGAGTAAAAGAATTATATAAAAACATTTTATCATACTGCTTATTTAATATTATGCTCTGAAACTTTAAACGCTGTTTAATTTCACTCTCGGCTGATTTAAAAGGGATTGATAAATAGAAATCTTCATTTAAGGTGCATAAATGCTTTTAATCCATAGCTTGCCAGTTTTCTTATAGGGTATCTCCACTGGTAGAATATTTTTTTTTGTAGTCAGTTTTATTGAAGAACAGGAGGTGAAGGAGCTGTGTCTTACCTCCCGTTCTTCAATAAAACGCGCAGGAACCAGGAACGAAGTTTGAGTACTTACCCGATCTCTCGATCCTCTGCCACGTCCGCCAACGGACTAAGTGGGCGATGTACAAAAAAATTATTTTACCAGAGGAGATAAACTTTAAATTTTGTGAATCTTGATTTAATGCTGAGGTCAGATTAAGATTTGGTAATTATTAGACAATAACACATAACACATGCAGTCAGGCAGCTTTCCTCATACATGATTTTCGGGCACATCCATGTGTGCCCCTTTGTATCTATAGCCCACAAACAGGAGAGAATCTTCTGTATACAGATTAAGCACTGTTAAATGATGACTGATACCCAATTGAATACATAGTGTAAATATTGTTAAAGGGCATGTCCACCCCCAAAACTATAATCCCCCCCATAGTAATGGGCCCCACCCCTTAATATGCTGCTCCCCCTGTCTCAGCCCCAACCGCATGGTTTGTATTTTCCAAAAGCTCCCAAACTCTTACTTACCTCTCCTCTTTCCTCCGCTGCACTGAATGACCGGCAGCCGCATCCGTGATTGGCTGCCGCTCAGCCAATCACAGACGCGACTGCTGGTCCCGCCCCCTGCTTGCATTCTCGCAAGCAGAGGGCCGGCAGTGCAGCGGAGGAACGAGGGGAAGTAAGAGTTGTGGGCTTTTGGAAAATACAAACCATGCGGTTGGGCTACCAGACATGGGGGAGCAGCATATCAAAAAACTAGTTTTAAGGGTGGACATGCCCTTTAAGGCTTTGCACTAGTTGTATGCATAATGCAAGAGCCAGCTGCTTCATTTGTTTTAGTTAATGATGGATCATTGAATGGTTTAAAAATAATGAATTTGTAGTTCGTTATTTGCTTCTGTCCATTTTATATGAAAAATAATCTTTTTCTTAGTAGAACTGCTATTTTGCAATATACCGTATATACTCAAGTATAAGCCGAGCTTTTCATGTTTTAAAATTAGCCTGAAAACCTAATTTTGGCTTATAGTCGGGTCAGTGACTTACCATCCAACCGGAGCAGTAAAGAGAGACGTCTGCGCAAGGTGCACAAGTACGGACGTTGGGTCCTAGCAGTGGCAGCCGGAAAGCACAGCTTTTGGGACCTAGTAGTGGCAACTGGAAAGCACGGCTTTTGGGACCTAGCAGTGGCAGCCAGAAAGCACGGCTGTTGGGTCCTAGCAGTAGCGCCTGGTAAGCACGACTGTTGGGACCTAGCAGTGGCAGCCGGAAAGCACGGCTGTTGGGTCCTAGCAGTGGAAGCTGGAAAGCACGGCTGTTGGGACCTAGTAGTGGCAGCCAGAAAACACAACGGTTTGGTCCTGCATGACCACATCTGTTCCATGGCTTCCTTCTGCCCAGTTCTGTCTGTTCCAGTTACCTCCATCTTATGAATGTGCCACAGCAGTTCCCTCACCAGTTTCCACGAAATCCACAGTTCAGTCTGTGCCAAAGGGTCATACAGTAATGGAGCAGGTAAGTGCATCTACGGGGGGGGGTTTAGAGGTGGGCAGGTGGATTGTTTTACTTCTTTTCTTTGGCTTAAAAAGTTAGTTGAACCATGCCACTCCAGATGGCTAGAAACTACAACTGCCAGCAAACAAAGCATGCTGGGAGTTGTAGTTTCCTAACATCTGGAGTGCCAAGGAATTGAACTGGATCTGGCTATTACTGTATGTATGGGATTACTGTAATGGAATTTTGCTGTCCATTTAAAGGGCAAATAAAGCATAATTTCTTTCTAATTTATACCCTCGGCTTATACTCGAGTCAATCAATTTTTACTAATTTTTCTGGTAAAAATAGGTACCTTGGGTTATACTCGGATCAACTTATATTCATGTATATACGGTAATATTATACATCTTGTGTTTAGAATCATCTAAGAAACATGGCAATAACTGTACGTTTATTATTGCAAATCTCATACTAATACTATTAGGATTGTTCATAAAGGGACAGTGTTTGTTTTATGGTTTAGTGGCAGACATAAACATTCTTTTCTGGCAAAATTTTAATATATGATAACTAATCAAATCAGTTGGCATCTGTTTTAAGCTGGGTACACACGATGAGATATTTCGGTCCGATCGACCGATAGTTCAGTGACCGTTCGGGTCAAGAGGGAAAATCGATAGGTGTGTACCCAGCTTAAAAGTATAAAACAACTGTTGGGAGGTAAAGCATTACCACTTATATACAGTGCAAAAAAAGCATTGATTAGTAATTCATGATCAGACTACAGTGCCCGATCACATAAATAAAGTTCAATAGTGTTCCAACATCTCATTAATAAAGTAAACATGTACAATATCACAAAAGAGGTATTCTGGCACCAAATCCAGATATCCCCGGGTATCTAAAAAAAGTACCAGTTTCTGGCTAAGGTAGGAGGCATCTGAACAGGTAGAGAGCAATAAATAGCAACCAATAAATGGGACTCAGCATGAGTTCCCACAGAAAGCCACACTCTTCACCCATATGCTGAAGGAGCGTAACTCTCCACTTGCTTCCGAATAGCCCCAGATCAATATGGATCCAATGTATCCACCTGGGGCAACTCCCTCCACGAGGTGTCCAAACACTACCAAGGACTTGCATCAATAAATACATAGGAGATTGCAAATGCAGCCAACAGACTAAACTGTTTCACACAGTGGAAAATCTGTGTAACCCAGCATGCTCATATAGAAAATTTAAGAACTTAATACATTTTGAGGTGCTGGCATTTCCCTTACTCCAATCTAGGGGTCAGGGTAAGTGAAATCCCCCATAACCAGAACATGCCCCACACCAGCAGCCTTCACCAACTGCATATGGAGATGCACTTCCTCACTAGCATTTTGTGGCTTATAACAGACACCAACCAATTAATTTAGCCACCTTTTTGCTTCCCATACACAGCTCCAGCCATATTGTTTCTGTGTTATCGTTTATACATCCATCTATTTTATCTAGATTTGGTTTCAATTCTTGTTTAACTCCCCCTTTCTTATTAACTCTGTCCTGTCTAAATAAAGAGTATCTTTCCTTAACTGCCCAGTTATACAAATAATTTATCCATGTTTTTGTTATACCAATCACATCATACCTTTCTTCTAAAGCTATTAGTTCTAGTTCCCTGTTTTTTTCTTCCAGACTTCTTGCATTTCTAAACATACATTTTAGATTATCATTTAATTAACTTCCATACTTTGACGTACATGACACCCTATCCTCTATGCTCCCCATCTCCTCCCTCCATTATCTTATTAGCTCTCTGATCCATAACCCCTCTATCTACCCCTAGTAGTCCAAGGTACCCTCCCCCATAACTAGTTTATAATCTCCAACCCCCTAGACATCTCCCCCCTCCATCCCCCACCCCTCTTTGTGTTTCTGAAAATGGATTTATAAATATATGTAATTTAATATTTACATAAAAACATAATGTTAAGATGTCTGTTTTTTTTCCCTTAAGGTTTACTGGCATTCAAGTGCTCACATCCTTGGCGAGACAATGGAAAATTATTATGGAGGCTGTTTGTGCTATGGCCCTCCCATTGAAAATGGGTTTTATTATGACATGTTCTTAGAGGGAAGGTGATTATTTGTGTTTAGCTTTAATATTTTAACTAATGTGTTTATTACAATTAAAAAAGAGAAGAAATGAACTAGTCCTTGAGTTTACTATTTAGTATGGTGTATTTAATGTATTCTTCTAAATCTATTTGTATTCCACTTCCAAGCCTGACTTTACATCATTTTCCTTCTATTGATTAAAATATAAAAATATTGCAGTCTGTTTTGTAATTTAGAACATTTTGTACTAAAGTTGTTGGCAGTTAAGATACTTCAAAGATGAATGAAAAACAAGCGAAATGAAACAATGAGCAAGTGTATTGAAAAAATATAAAAATTTTATTTAATAAATATTGTAATAAATAAAATAAACATTCATGTATTCATGGTTTACACTGCTGAAATCCATGTGTTTAAATTGTAGTGAAACAGTTACCGTTGAAGCTGTGTGATTTTCACAAACATTACTTAATATTTTCATCTCTGTGTCCTTTGCAGAGGTGTGTCAAGTAATGATTTCCCAACTTTGGAGAACATGTGCAAATCTGTCATAAAAGAGAAACAGCCCTTCGAGAGACTGGAAGTCAGCAAAGACCTGTTATTAGAAATGTTTAAGGTAAGGAGCTTTGAACTGAAAGGTATAAACAGGGCCAGAGCAAGGTCTGTGGGGGTCCCTGGGGAAAAACACTGAATTGAGCCCCCCCCCCCCCTTTCAACCTTCTGCCAATTAAACCTTTTGATTTGCAGCCCTGAGCAGTTGTCAAATTTGACCATATGATAAACCGTTCCTAGCTATAAATTGAAAACCTTATCCTATAGACTGATTTTAAACAACTTTTTATGGTAGGTACACAACACATACTTGCCGTGTAATAATATTTACATTTAAAACTTTTATTTTGGATTATAGTGATAACTAGAGATATTCAAAACCGGCAAGTATTGTTCTGTTTTTTGAAAAATCTAGAAATTTGAAAATCCAAAAATGAACCCATAAAATGGTCAGGGGAACATGAACAAATCGCCAAAAGATAAAAAAAAGTTAACTTGCTTTACACATGAGCAATTTTTGAGTTTCCGAATACCCTCAAAAGTAGCCTCATATATTTGTTTACCCTCGAAAGTAGATTACCCTCAAAAGTAGATAACCCTCAAAATTAGCTTAGGTAACCCTTCAATGTAGATTTGTTAAATCTCAAAAGTAGCTCTGTATTTTTGAGAATTATCAAAAATATGGAAGTTCCCGAGATTTGGAAGTTCCAAATGGTACCGATGAAACTTTGGAACTGGGAATTCCGTGTTAGAACCGGACACAGATCCCATCCCTAGTGATAACTAACTAAACTTGCTAAGTGTGCAAATTGTTTTAAGGTTAAAGGGTATATCCGTCCTAAAAAACAAAAAACTGGTAACTTGTCAGTTATCTGATCGCAACCCCAACTGCTACTTTTACCGGTTTATTATATGCATTTGTAACAAGATTTTTTAATAATATATATTTAAAGTTCTATTTTTTTGTGGCAAAGGTAAATGCCTCCTCCCTCTGTTCTTTGAGCTTTTTATAAGCTTGAACATGTGGAGAAGGGGCAGCAGGTGAAACAACAGTAAATCATTGGCTGTGATGTCAGTTGTCGCAGCCTTGATTGACTGCATGAAGGGAGGGGCCAGCTTACTCTGCCAGAATTGTGGCAATTCTTATCCTTAAATATCTGGTTAGTAATGCAGATAATATAGTGCAATTGACCAGTTTTTAGTTTTAAGGGTGGACATTCCCTTAAAGTACAAAATTAGCCTACCTTGCCCACCTCCCACCCACCCACCCACTCTACCAGTAAAAGTATACAGGGTGAGGACATAAATTGTTAATTCCTCACCTCTGGGTCTTACCCAGTCCAAACCTGAAACTTCAGTGGGAAGGCACTTTCTGAAAGGAGTATGTCTTCCTATTGGTCAGTTCTGTTATAGCCTGGGGGTAAAGCCAATTTTGATAGCTGGTTCTAGTGAAATAGTCAGACACAGAGGCAAGGAACTAAAGATTTTGTTCCTGATCTTGGGTACTTTCACTTAAATGGGGGGACTTAAATAATTGATTAAAGGGCATGTCTACCCCTTTTTGTAAATTTTGGGGTACTGTTGGGCTTCCTCCTCCAGCCCCAACCGCTATATTAATATTTGCAGAAACTCCCCCGATCATTAATTACCTTACCTCTTTCCTCCGGCGTACTGTCCCAGCCCTCTGCTTGCATGAAACTGCAAGCAGGGGGCTGGACCGACAGCCGCTTCTGTGATAGGCTGAGAGGCAGCCAATCACGGACGTGGCTTCCGGCTATCCAGAACGCCGGAGGAGAGAGGTAAGGTAAGTAATGATTGGGGGAGTTTCTGCAAATATTATTATAGCGGTTGGGGCTGGGGGAGGAAGCCCTACAGTACCCCAAAGGGGTTTTATGCTAGGGGAAGGGAGAGGAAAATGGGAGGAAGAGGGAGGGCTGCACTGAGCAAGCCATAAACTTCTGAGAGGATGCCTCAGAGGCGTAAACAATTTCCCTCCCTGCCAGGCTCCTGGGGGTCACTTTTTGGGACTTTGGAGGGACATTACAGGAGAACCATTTGGAGCTGGGATGTAAGGTAAGAATTTTATTACACTACACAGTGGGGCCAGTAGTGGGTTAAATTCTAGTTTTGGGGGTGGACATGCCCTTTAATTTCCCTGTAAAGAACTAATATTATGTACCAAATGCATTTTATAAGAGTGATGATGTATGTCTCTAATGTTACCCCCTGCAGGTTCCTATCTTTATTTACTTTGCTATTGGTTTCCTTGGCAAGATATTTTATTTACTGATAACTGAGAATGTGAAATTAGAATTTCCATATTACCTGTACTGACAGTCACTTAACATTATTGGGTATATGCTGCTTCATAATACACAGAACTGGGCATCCTCAGTCTCTAACAGCACATTGTCTCCTGTGCAAATATAGAATGGTCTCCCAATACACCCTAAGGGAACATGTCAACACTTTTTACTGTATTTGCTTGTGATAGAGCCATCAATAAGCATGGTGATCATAGCCCTAAATCTGAACATTATTAGCTATTTGTAATATTTTTATGTTTTGTTTGCTGTTTTTAGTACAACCAATTCAAATGTCGAATCTTGAATGAAAAGGTTGATACACCAACCACTACAGTATACAGGTAAATATGTACCACTTATTTAAGAATACGTGACACAAAAAAATTGAGGGTTCTTAATTATATGTTGAGTAAAGGTAGAAATTATACAAAGTGACTATAGACATTGCAATTTAGCATTATTAATGGAAATTATCACCCAATAACAATTTTCTGTAATGCATGCCTTTTCTGTTTAATCTGTGTTGTTTTTTTATTGCTATACTTATTTCAAGGCCCCCGATTGAGCGCACCATAAGCACATTGCGGAAAAAAATAATGCATTTCCTTGCATGTGCATTGCATTCCAATAATGGATTCCAAAGCATCAAACACAGTGGGGACAGTTCAAATTCATTGAACGTATAATGTGAGTTGGATATATGATTAGATCACAAAACGTGATCTGAAACGCATAATTGGGGCTTAGTTCTTAGTGTTAACATGTGGTTGCCCACCACAGAGTCCTACAAATATATATGCTTGCCCACCCTAGATTCTTGTCAAAGACGTTCTAGCTGTTAAACTGGTAAGAATTTAGCACCTATCTTCGCCTGTCAGCTGATTAGGAGCTGCGAGTGGATCGCCAGTAAGGTAAGTGCTAGAGTGTTACCCGTGCATTCTATTGTTCACAGGGAGGTGGGAATAAGCACTCTCACCTCCCAGTGAATAATAGATTCAGATTTTATGTGCTTAAAAACCCCTGTTGAGTGTTCTTTTAAGTTAAGCTTGAATTTTACATCAAACTAAGTACCCCTTGAGCATTTTCAGTGCTGTATTTTAATTTTAAAATTGTGCCATTTTTGGCAGTGTTTTATGAAAGCAGTCATATATTTCTATATATATTACTGTTGTGTGTATTTGTTAAAGGATAAGTGCACTGTAAAATCAAGCTAAGTTCATTTGGAAGCTGCAGCTTTAAAAATACTGTTGCCATATATTTTTTTTTACCTATGCCCATCCAGAGCCTAGCTTTGTGCCTTGAAAGTTGCTGACATCTTGTTACTGGTTTGCTGAATGTTAAGCTCTGCCCCTCTGAGATTTCTCTGCTTTCTCCTGCTTGAGCCTCAAACAGTAATGCTTGTGAGTTCTTTGCACACGCACATGCACGGAACTCACAGGCATTACTGTTTGAGGCTCAAGCAGGAGAAAGCACGGAACTCACAGGCATTACTGTTTGAGGCTCAAGCAGGAGAAAGCAGAGGAAATCTCAAGAGGTGTGGAGCTTAACATTCAGCAAACCAATAGCAAGATGTCAGCAACTTTCAAGGCACAAAGCTATGGCTTTGGGGGGCATAGGTAAAAAAAAAATATGGCAACGGTATTTTTAAAGTTGCAGCTTCCAAATGAACATAACTTGATTTTACAGTGCACTTATCCTTTAAAAAGCAAGTCCAGCCCTCAAATGAAAACTTATATAAAGGTTAATCACCCCCCAAAAACCCTAAACTATAATAGTTTGATATCTGAAATATATCTAACCTGAAATTCTGCACAATATCTTGTTGCCAATGACTGAATGTTAACCCCCTAGCTGCCTAGGATATATCATATCATATAACAAATTTTATAGAGGCCATTCTTTCTTAAAGATTTTTATTTTCACAAATACATACAGTAGATACAGTGTATAGAAAATAGATTGACCTCTGCTTTCATATATATCATCATATTTTATGTGCCAGTGTGTGAACCAGATTAACCCAAATTCATTAAAATATGATTGCTACTACTCCATTTTTTTAGATTGTACCCAATGTTGTGTTGATATATACGACTACTGGATACCTAGAAATTCTCTCCATTGAAATTTTTACAAAAAAAAATCTAGATTTGTGAAATGTAGACTTTAGATTTATAGTTACAAACCCATTTTCTAACAGACCATTTCTTATCTGCAGGTGTGGCCCACTGATTGATCTGTGTAGGGGACCCCATGTAAGGCATACAGGGAAGGTTAAGACCTTGAAAGTTTACAAGGTGAGCCAATAGATTCATGGGTCTGTTGCTTTAACATTCAGACACAGTTTGAAATCTAAAAACTAATCATGCTTTAAAATGATGTCACGTACTGAACATTATAGGACAGGTTTCTTTTTAGTGAGAACAGTGAAACAGTAGAATTGTCTAGATATGGTCTGGATACGTTTCTAAAACAAAAAAACATTCAAAATTACTGGTATTAATACATATAGTTCTGGTTGGTTGATCCATCCATCCAGGGATTCTTTCAGATTGCCATTTGGAGAAAGAAGGATTTTTTCGCTCCCTTTTCAGCTGTTGTTTTTTTTTTCCTTCCTATGGATATGTCTTTATTCAACCTCCAATGCTGTATAACTATAAGGTTATTACAAATTAACTATACAAATTTGAAGTCACTATGACCCTATAAAAAGAGCAAGATTATCAATTACGTCAACCTAGGCAACTGCCTTGGGCCCAGTAAACAACAAAATTACACTCCAAATTTTTTTAATTTACAGAACTGGTATGTTAAGTGTATGCTTATTGAAATTTAGTTGGAGATCCAAAAGCATCATTCATTTGCACCATTGTGCAGCAAAAACACTGAGTCCCTCAAAAAAACAAAGAAAGAAAAATTTAAATTTGAGTTGATTTTTCACTAATAGGATGGTAAAGTGGGATATATATATATCCCACTTTACCAGTATATATACACTGTATACAGTATATATACACTGTATATATACTGTATACAATATAGATTAAGCTTACACACCCAGTACTGATGTGATCCATGATTCATTTGTGGATTGTGCTTCTTTTATTCTGCACTTCCTTCTCTACGTTAAAGGCTATGTCCACCCTAAAATTTTATTTTTCATATAAGATCCCCCCTGGGCTCCCAGCCCCAACCGCTACATTTTTTTTTTTAGAAAGCCCCCCAAACTCTACTTACCTCCCCTCGATCCTCCGCCGCGCTCCCGGCCCTCTGCTTGCAAGGAAATGCAAGCAGAGGGGCGGGACCGGCAGCCGCGTCTGTGATTGGCTGAGCGGCAGCCAATCACAGACGCAGCTGCCGGCAGCTCACTTCGCCGGAGGAAAGAGGAGAGGTAAGTAAGAGTTTGGGGAGCTTTCTAAAAAAAAAAATATGCGGTTGGGGCTGGCACACTTATGGCTCTTAAACATGAGTTTTTAATGTCAGCAAATAGCTAGTGCATAAGTCAAACATCTGCAACCATGATAGGGCATCTCCACCCTTAAAACAAAAAAATGATCCCATATCAGTTACCTGCCCCCCAACCCCAATTGATATATTTAGCATTATACATTATTAGATATATTATTAACCAGATTTTTATGTATAATTATTGCCTCCATTCTGGCAGAGTAAGCTGGCTCTTCCCTCCATGCAGTCAATCAAAGCTGTGACTGCTGACATCACAAGCAATGTTTGTGTGCTGTTTTCCATGCTGCCTCCACTGCACATGCTCAACTTTATAAAAAGTTAATTGAGCAGAGGGAGGAGGCTGACACCTTTTCCAGAACGGAATCGAACTTATCATTTAATATCTGGCTACAAATGCATGTAATAAACTTGTAAAAATAGTTGGGGTTGCTGGTCACCAGTTTTTTGTTTTAAGGGTGGATATTTGATTCAAATATATACAGCGGGGAAAATAAGTAATCAACTATATTTTACACCAGATGCAGGGGAACCCTTACCATGAAGCAAACTGAAACATTTGCTTCTGGCGCTCTCCTGTGGACACCTAGAAACGCAACAATTAAAAAAATCCTCCTTCCTACAATACTACATTTCTGCAACTAGGCAGAACATGGAAGTTTAGTTCATAGAAGGAGAAGAGAAAGGGGGTGTGTGCTTTACCTTACAATGCCTGCACCTGAGAATGGAGCAGAATGAATAGTAAGTCCAACTAGAAAGAGGAACATTGTAGAGGGGACAGAATTCCACTCACATCTCCACACTGGCAGTGGGTGGAACTGAACACACTACCTCATGGTTGGGGCTGAACACATGGTGCTGACAAACCACTATCTGGGGGTCTAGGTTGAGCCCAATTTATGAGCTGCCTTGGCCCTGGGGTGAATGGGAACTGCAGTCAGGGAAGACATTAGTTTAGTTACTCTTCTGTGTGTGTGTGTATGTGTGTGCATGTATCTGTATCTCTGTTTTTGTATCTATTTCTGTATCAGTGTGTTTCTGTCTCTGTGTCTGTTTGTATATGTGTATGTATCTGTGTATGTCTATATTTATGCATGTTTGTGCCTGTCTGTATGGGTTTATCTATGCATGCAAGTGTATTATATATGCATGTGTGCCCTCCTATATGCATGTGCTCCATAATTAATGCATGCACGCCATTATGTATGCGTAGGCAGCCCACCAGCCATTGTTAAATCCACAAGCCACACCCACTTTCACAATGATGCCTCTCCCGCTTTGCATGCCACCCCTGTCTGCCTATAGGCGCCATTCAAAAGTTGTTTCAGGTACTAAAAACCCAAGGAACAGTCATGGAAAGTCAACAAACAACTGAAATCAATCCTGTTCCCCAATAAATATCAATTGCTTTATTCCTAATTAATGGCCTATAATAAAGTTTCTCATTACCAAGTTATCTAACAGGAAGGTCTCACGATGGGTAAAAGCAAAGAGCTCTCTAAAGGCCTTTGCAAGCTTATTGTTGCAATATCTATATGTTTTTTTCTCATATCGTCAGAGACAAAGGAAAGTTTAAACCCAATACAAATATGAAAGCCTTACTTTTGAATAAAACAAAAAGCCACATGCATACATATATGCAGAATTTTAGATGAAGTTCTTCTTAGAAATTCTCACTTTTATCAACTTTTATGAGAAATGAAACCACTATTCTTGCCTCATGACCAGTAAGAGAAATTAGTCTTCTATTTGCCCTGAATCAAATGGTATGGTACAAGCAAATGGTAAAGTTTGTGTGGGGACAATATTCTGGACTCATGGACTGACCTTTTAAAGGGCAGTTCTACCCCCAAAATTACATTTTATATTCTGATAGAGAAGCCCCCACAAAACCTTAAGATCATTATTCTCACACTGCCCAGATCTGCACACAAAGCTACTGTTGTTATTCAGCCCGATCCCTGCAGCAAATACCGGAAAACTCTTCCTGGTGGACCCGCAGTATCAGCCTTGATGGGCGATGTTGTAGCCAATGACTAATGAGTCTACCTGGAGGCTTGTCTATTGAGAGCAGTGTAAAGCTCAGCTGAGCGTGCATAAAAGCTTTTTCTAGCTTTCCCTGCTCTCATGTAATGGTGCCATTCTTTTATATGTACTTGAAAAATTCCATGTGTTCCGATTCCCGAATCAAACATGCATGATTGCACACGGAGACATCTCCAACAAATACATTTTAGGTTTTGCTCCAAGCCTAAAAACGTCTTTATTTAATAAATAAGGATCACAGGAACCCTAGGCTGACTGCAGCAGGTGTATAACTTTGGTTCCTGCCGTATGGAACCTAATCAAAATCAAGTAGTCCATAACATATGAAGGATGCACACTTTAAATTTAAGAAAAATTATTTTCTATACTTCAAACTGACCATACAACTTTTTTGGGGCTTATTCCCCTTCCTCAGGTTGGCTAATCATGTCACTTTAAAGTATAGTTTTTTCCCCTTAAATTTGTGTGCATCCTTCATATGTTATAAACCATAAAACCCTTTCCCTTCAAAACAACCCCACAAACGATGTATTTTTTAAATACTACACTAGTTTATAGCAAACCCCTTTCCCCCCCACCACTCCCAACATGTAAGTTTTCTACATGGCCTGAATAAAAAGGTATGCTACATGGAAGGGTGCATAGCTACGGATCTATGGGCCCTGATGCAGAATTTGGATCTGGGCCCCCATATCCATCCCTGCTCCACTGCTACCACAATGCTATTCACCTTTATGAAAATGAAACGTTTAATAGACAGACAGATAGACACACACAGATGGATAGATAGATAGATACAGACAGACAGACAGATAGATAGATAGATAGATAGATAGATAGATAGATAGACAGACAGGCACATACAGATAGATTGACAGATAGACACACACATATATACAAAAGGTAAGTGCACAATGGTAGTAAATATTATCGTGGTTGTGTTGTTCCAATCCTTGGGACAGTGCTTGGGGTATATATTACTTAAATTGAACAAAATGAATGGGGATAGACCCCCTCCGCTACAGTACCCCACTATAGCACTCTTAAACTTGTACCACCAGTAAACACACTCGATCCTGTGTTGATGCAAAATTGTAATTTAATATATTACAAAACACACATCTATAAATTCTTCCCCACTCCACATAATCTTATACAAAAAGTATCACATACTAACTAAAATTAGTAAAAATGTAGCCACAACCTAAAAAGTCAATTGCTTGGAAACTCAAGGAGATACTTTGTTGTTAACGGGAGCAATCTCCAATAGATTAATGCACAGCTGTGCCTCCGATAACAGATCCACCTTTCTTTGGGTTCTGTCCGATTCACGGACCAATCATTCCCTTCTGGCTTAAGTTCCAAGGCAACAGGTAAGCTTTACCGGGCGTCCCCGGATAAGTAGCAACAGGATCGGACTCCAAAAAGATTGTTTCTGTGGTTAATATCACACTTTACATAAATGCCGCGGTTCATTCAAATAGTAAATAGCAATCTACCGGGTTTATACCGGTATCCCTCGGGGCTTCACGCAGGTAAGGGCAAACGCTACTCCTGGACTCCTTCCCAAATTTTCTCACACGAATCCTCTACCACCGGCCAGCTGATTCCTACTGGGACTTCGCCTGCCGGATCCAGTGATCCTGCGCAGGGGCTGCTGATGCTCCAACATCAACTTCTGCTGTAAAGCAAACACAGGGCAATAACTGGACAGCTCCAATAGCAGAACTAAGAACGGGCTAGACAGGGGTATCTCTTGGGGACAGACACCCCATATTAGGCTGTGCTTCTGGGATATTATTTAATGTTACTAGGTATTTTAAACAGCTGATGAAGGAAACATACGCGCGATCAGCTGTTTAAAAAGGGCTGGTCGTGGAGGGGGGAGGGGAAGGTTCAGGGGCCTGGCCTCCAATCTCACCCAGAAACACGGGGCCCTGCGACCCCTATTCCTACGCCACTAGGTGCACACATAGACATTCCCAGAAAATAGCCCAAAAATGACCTAATGTATAACTTTGAGATTCCTTTATGGGCAAGTGTGCATTTTTAAAGGCTAAACACTCCATTAAAGGGCATCTATACCAAAAATAGGTTATTTTAAATTGACCATAACTGGAAACTATAATTCTTCCTAACCACCACTGTATCATATTTTTGTTGATCTGCCATATTTCTTTAGATATCCAATCTAAGACTTCTTATGTTTTAGCTGTCAATCAAGTTCATTGCTCTCAAAAACTATTCTTCTGTGAGTAGTTTCACTGTAGCTGGAATGGTGACAGAGTTTTGACAGTTGGAATGCTGTGTGCAGGCTTGACACGGTTTGTGGAAAAAAGTCAAATCGGATGGAGGTGGGAGGGGGAATACTGCTCCTAAACAAAATGGGTGCTGAATTGAAGGCATGCAGCAACACACACTTACATATATTCAATTATAGTTTTAGATGAGGCAAAGTCATTTTTTTCAGTATAGCGCCCCTTTATTATTAATTAACACTAGTATTATTGCTGCTTTGCAAACATATGTGTATTCATATTTTTCGTTAATGTCAATACAACATACGAGTGTGTTTAGGTACAGTATATGGATGGTTGCAGCACTGCATCTTTTATTGCACTTTTCTGCAAAGAGATTGCATAAGTGGGAATACTATAATGTGTTCCCAAAGCAAAATCAGCCAAGCACAGCTTTCTCCCCCAATTGCTAGGGCTTTGCCACAAGCCTTACAATCTGGTTAGGTGGGTAACACACAGATACAATGGAATGGGTATAACTGCTGGAGTAAGACGTATGCAGTGCAAATAAAACAATCAAATACTGTGCTGGTTACCAGATAGGTAGTATGTGAGGGTAGATTTAAACCTGCTAATTGAGGTTTCTTGTCATAGAGAGAGGGGAATAGAATTCCAGAGGATGGCAGCCACAAGAGAAAAAAGTTTAAGATGAGAGGAAGCAGTCCGAGTGGGGGGTCTATACAGGAGCTGGTTCTGTGATGAGAACAGAGAACCTCCACAGGGGATTAGGGGCCATATTTTTAAACGCGCGGTATCGCAAGTTAGTGATACCAAGTGTTATCGTTGATGTATGACAACGCTTGTGAAGGCTCTCATTCATCCAGGTCATGGTATATCTGTTGTATTCAATTAGATCAACTGGACTTGAAGTTTAGTTCTTGAAGACATTTCGCTAGTCATCCGACTGGCTTTCTCAATTCAGAATGACTTGTACAAGAATCTGTGGCAATTATGTACCCTGGAAAATCCATAAATATATGGCCACGATTGTACATTACCTTGAATGCTTGTTAATTTCCGAAGGTTCTGCCATAGAATACCATGCGCTAGTAAAATACCACATTGGTATTCTATGCGGGATCGTAAACCTACGATCGTGGCAGTAGATTTAAAATCTTTATCGGACATTTACAAACGCTATTGTAGATTTATGATAGCGATCCTAAATTAACTATCGTTAATGTGCCCGAGTGTGTGTCTGTGAAAAACTGCATGAATATTAGTGTGAGTAAATACAGTTATTTGTTATAGTGCTTTTGTTTAGTATTTTACTATATGTTGCTACCATGCTACTTCTGGAAACAATATGTTAAAAATGTGAGCCTTGCATGTGCAAATGTCATTTGCTTCTTAATAAAAAAAACACATGTAAAAAAATATTGCTTTAA
Organism: Hymenochirus boettgeri; assembly: GCA_019447015.1. Taxonomy (NCBI): domain Eukaryota; kingdom Metazoa; phylum Chordata; class Amphibia; order Anura; family Pipidae; genus Hymenochirus; species Hymenochirus boettgeri. Next base: position 182,421,086 of record CM033471.1, read on the forward strand.
ATATCTAAGCTAGCTTCTGTGGGTTGGACTTGCACCATCTTGATTTGTGTGTGAAGATCTGAGTGGGCACTTAATTTCATAACTAGTAGTTAGGTTTCCTTGTTTTAGCTTTAATTGTAGAGGGCAATGCTGTATAAAATGCCCATTCTGCAGCTCTCAGCAGCTGTAGGGATTTCTGGCAGACAGCCAGCTGAAGATCAGCACATAGTAGAATCTAGTAAATTAGAACCGTGTGCAGCTATTTATGTGACTAAGCTGAAAAGTCAAAACGCTGAATGGTAAACACAGATGTCACTCTTAAAGTTCCCCTTCCACACTAATTTTATATTTATTCCACCCCCACCCCCTCACAAGCAGGGGTGTTCCTAGGGTTTTAGAAACCTGAAACAACATTTAAATGCCGCCTATCGGTAGACGGGTGGCGGCACGTGAAGCGGGCATGGCTTTATCAGGGAACATAGGCGTGGTTTGTGGAGGTGGGTGTGGTGGCTGACTAACACTGACTGGTGGACTGGAGGCCTGATTTGACTGGAGGCTGATAACACTGATTGGTGGACTGATGCTGAAATGCAGAATTGCAGGAAAGCCGCAGGTATGCACCCTGAGCAAATGTTTAAATTTGCTATATGGTAGGGGCACCCCTGCTCACAATCAGTAGCCAGCAGTAGCAGTGTCTTCCAACCCCCAGTGCACCCCTATCATGAGGTCATCAGTGCTATTGCAGAGAGTGCATCTGAGAAGACAAGTAATATTTGCCACCCAGTTGTCTGAAGTTTGCCTTTTATTTACCAGTGTCACTTTGCCTTTTATTTACCAGTGTTCTGCAGGGGTGCGCCCTGAGCAAATGTTTCAGTTTGCTTCATGGTAGGGGCACCCCTGTGACAGCCAGGTGTTAGTGACCTTCTGAATGCAAGGCGGAATTTTCTAGTGTACTTGGGACTTTCCAGGGTACTTAAAGGTCATCTGTAGTGAAATTTAAACATTGCTCCAATCCAGGCATAAAAAAAAGGTTAGTTTATGCTGCCTTATTCCTACCTTCCTCTGTGGCTCCGTGTTTGCACACAGTCTGATTTACTGCAGAGCCCTCCACTACCCCTCCCCTCTTTGGTCATTCCTCTGTTCATATAGTCCGGCTGTGAACCTGAGAAACAAGCCGCTCATGCGCATTAAAGGGACAGTTCAATAGAAATGATTAATATTTGTTTAATTCTTAGTTTGTGTAATGCCTTCTTAGTTATTCTACATATTCTCTCCCATTTTGAAAAATCAGTTGATTTCATACCCTTTGCTGTTCCCTGCTGTTGACATTAGTGACCTGACATTTCAGGTTCTAACGGTCCTTCTTCTTCCCAGGATGCACCACATCCTTGAAATGTTTCTATCAGTAATTTCTACTGATTGGCTGTTGCATGGGTCAAAGATGCTCAGATCTCTGCTGAGCAACTGAATCAACCCAGGTGCTAGGTCAAGAACAAGACCATAACAGTCTCTACTAGGGGTCCTGCAAACAGGAAGTCAGTATTTCGGTTGCATTTATTTAAACACAGACAAAATGCTGAATTGGCAGATTAAGGACCTTGTGATGAAAAAATACTGCTCTTTTTTCTGAAACGCATATGTATTTGCACTGAACTTCCCCTTTAATACTCCTACACGTCACTCTAACCTTAATAAAAATAAACCCTCTGTATGTAAGCCTGTAGAGAGCAAGTATCTCCATTGTTCTGAAGATACTTGTTACAGAAGGAGTGGAAGGAGTTAGGAGAGACCTGAGTCCTGCCTTATGTAGCCGATCTCCATTTGACAGGCAATAAATTGGTGGACACTGCTTCATTCTCTTTCCCTTTACTTCTGTTTTTAACCCAGTATTTGCCAAGCATTTTAGTGAGTAGGAAGGAGTCATTGGGAGACTTGCTGTATAACTTGTGTAAGCCTAAACACTGCACCAGCATGCTGTTAGGGAATTTGATTGACAGCTCAAGCAGAAGTGGTGTATTGAAATCTTGACTTCTTTTAACCTTTATATCTTGGAACAGAGGAGGAAACTGAAGAAAATAAAGGTACTCTGTTGGGAATTATAGAACACAGAAAGAAATTTAAAAAATTACATTTTCCCACTATAGATGCCCTTTAATTGCCAACAGATTCTTGTACAAGTCATTCTGAGTTGAGAAAGCCAATCAGATGACTAGCAAAATGTCTTCAAGAACTAAACTTTAAGTCCAATTGATCTAACTGAATACAACAGATATCTCACATGCTATTATTCACTTTGATTGAAAAAGGGAGGTGAAGGAGTTATGTCTTACCTCTTATTCTTCAGCTAATCCGTCATGAGCAGGCAGGGCACCCAGCAAACTTTCCCGCGACCTCACATCTCCACTGCTTCCTCTGACAGGTCCCGACACATAGCGCATGTACTATACGTGCATGCGCTAACAGTGTAATATGGGAAGCAGGATGGAAACTGAACCATTTCTATGTACAGTGGTGTGAAAAACTATTTGCCCCCTTCCTGATTTCTTATTCTTTTGCATGTTTGTCACACTTAAATGTTTCTGCTCATCAAAAACCATTAAATATTAGTCAAAGATAACATAATTGAACACAAAATGCAGTTTTAAATGATGGTTTTTATTATTTAGTGAGAAAAAACCCCCCAAATCTACATGGCCCTGTGTGAAAAAGTGATTGCCCCCCTTATAAAATAAGTTAAAAAAATAACTTAATTGAGATCTATCAGTCTGGTAAAGGTTATAAAGCCATTTCTAAAGCTTTGGGACTCCAGCGAACCACAGTGAGAGCCATTATCCACAAATGGCAAAAACATGGAACAGTGATGAACCTTCCCAGGAGTGGCTGGCCGACCAAAATTACCCCAAGAGCACAGAGAAAACTCATCCGAGAGGCCACAAAAGACCCCAGGACAACATCTAAAGAACTGCAGGCCTCAATTGCCTCAATTAAGGTCAGTGTTCACGACTCCACCATAAGAAAGAGACTGGGCAAAAACGGCCTGCATGGCAGATATCCAAAGCACAAACCACTTTTAAGCAAAAAGAACATTAAGGCTCGTCTCAATTTTGCTAAAAAAACATCTCAATGATTGCCAAGACTTTTGGGAAAATACCTAGTGGACCGGCAAGACAAAAGTTGAACTTTTTGGAAGGTGCGTGTCCTGTTACATCTGGCATAGAAGTAACACAGCATTTCAGCAAAAGAACATCATACCAACAGTAAAATATGGTGGTGGTAGTGTGATGGTCTGAGGTTGTTTTGCTGCTTCAGGACCTGGAAGGCTTGCTGTGATAGTTGGAACCATGAATTCTACTGTCTACCAAAAAATCCTGAAGGAGAATGTCCGGCCATCTGTTCGTCATCTCAAGCTGAAGCGATCTTGGGTGCTGCAGCAGGACAATGACCCAAAACACACCAGCAAATCCACCTCTGAATGGCTGAAGAAAAACAAAATGAAAAGGACTTTGGAGTGGCCTAGTCAAAGTCCTGACCTGAATCCTATTGAGATGTTGTGGCATGACCTTAAAAAGGCGGGTTCATGCTAGAAAACCCTCAAATAAAGCTGAATTACACAATTCTGCAAAGATGAGTGGGCCATAATTCCTCCAGAGCGCTGTAAAAGACTCGTTGACAGTTATCGCAAACGCTTGATTGCAGTTATTGCTGTAAGGGTTGCCCAACCAGTTATTAGGTTCAGGGGGCAATTTCTTTTTCACACAGGGCCATGTAGATTTGGAGTTTTTTTCTCACTAAAATATAAAAACCATCATTTAAAAATGCATGTTGTGTTCAATTATGTTATCTTTGACTAATATTTAATGGTTTTTGATGAGCAGAAACATTTAAGTGTGACAAACATGCAAAAGAATAAGAAATCAGGAAGGGGGCAAATAGTTTTTCACACCACTGTAAATAGTAGTATTGTTTCTTCATAAATATAGCAGTTAACAAGATAGGGGATCACCTGGACAAAAATGTGCTTTTGTTTGTAAATTTATTATGGAATTTATGTAAAAATAAATACACATTCCTAATACAAATCATGTACAACATCCATTGGTTATAGTTTAAACTTTAAAGGGTATGTCCACCCTTCTAAAAATATTTTTACATAACAATCCCCCTGTCCCCCCAGCCCCAACCGCTCTATTTGTATTATCAGAAAATGCCTAAAACATTACTTACCTTCCCTCTTTCCTCCGCCGCACTGCCAGGCCCTCTGCTTGCGAGAAAATGCAAGCGGAGGGGCGGGACCGGCAGTCGCGTCTGTGATTGGCTGAGCGGCAGCCAATCACGGACACGGCTGCTGGGAGTTCAGTGCGGCGGAGGAAAGAGGGAAGGTATGTAATGTTTTGGGCATTTTCTGATAATACAAATATAGTGGTTGGGGCTGGGGGGACAGGGGTAATGTTATATCTAAAGGGTTTTATGGTAGGGGGAGGGAATCCTAATCGGGAGGGGGAGGGAGGGGGAGAAGGGCTGCAGTACGCATGCCAAACTTCTCCCGGAGGCCAGATAGGAGGCAGAGTCCTATATGGACTCTTCTATCCTCCTGGTGGGCAGTTTTTGGGACTTTGGGTGGGGACTACAGGAGAACCATATGGAGCTGGGATGTGAGGTAAGGATTAAACTACACTACACAATGGGTCCAGTAGTGGGGGGGATTATAGTTTTGGGGGTGGACATGCCCTTTAATTTATTCAAATGTCAACATAATCACTTAGGTCAATATTTTAATGAAAGAATAATAAATGTCTAATGCAGTTAGTGAAAAGACACAATATGAAAAAAGAATCTAGATTTTTTTATATTCTTTTCATTTTAGAATTCTTCTACATACTGGGAGGGGAAATCTGACATGGAGACTCTTCAGAGAATCTATGGAATTTCATTCCCGGACTCAAAACTGATGAAGGAATGGGAGCAGTTTCAGGAAGAAGCTAAGAAAAGAGACCACAGGAAGATTGGAAAGGTATGACCTTATTTTACTGAAAATATATAAGCAATACCTCTGGCTTAAGATTCCTAATAAGTATACAGTATATTTTCTGTAAACCACATACAGCACATATAAATCTCTATGCAGCATCTTTCAGATGAACACAAATTTACTATGGACCAATATTCCCATTACTCATAGTGTATTTTAGTTATAAGGAATTATAAGGAAAAAAGTGGTAGAGCCTGACCGATTGTGCTGTCCATTGAAGGGCCTACAATTGGCAGGGGATTTTTGGCACGTGAAATAGTACTGTGCAGTGTGCACAGTGAAGTTAATTTTATTAACATACAAAGTTGTCAAATATTATAATCGGGCAAACACAAAAAATACATATTTAGTATTCACCTACTATAATACAAATGACCAACATTGTTTTTTGTATGTTGTGTTTATTTAATCAACATGGAAAATGCTTTAGTATAATTAAAAATAGAGGAGTCAGAAAGATGTATATTACACTGTTATTATAAAATCTGTCTATGACATTCTAGCTGTATCTGTCTTTTCAGGAACAAGAACTGTTTTTTTTTCATGATCTGAGCCCAGGGAGCTGTTTCTTTCTGCCAAGAGGAGCTCATATCTATAACACACTCATTGATTTCATTAAGGTAAATACTTGTATTTGTTTTACATTGTCCAGTGAGATTAGGAGCTTCTGTCTTGTCACTGATTTTTTGTGAGGTTTCTGCATTTATCATCCACAGACTTGTCAGACTTCTTCAGGAGATGTACAGTTGAAGCTGCAAAATGTAAAGAAATCAAGCAGATGATGTCAGCAGTGCAGGTCCTGCTGAAACCTAGAGGTTTATTTGCAGTGGTAGTCAGTTGTCAGTGGATGATAAATGAAGCAATAAATGTCCTGACCCTTAAAAAGCAAATACGTCTGTCAGGTCTAAGTTAACTGTTTATTTCTCTGTGTGGAAGTAAAACATTTATTGAGACTTAATGCTAAGGAAAAAAGTAAGTACATGGGGGGAAAAAACTAACAGTTGAGATGGGGAGCCTATTAATACAGGCCGAGGCTGGTCAAATGGCTGAAAACAGGAAGTAGGAATGTTGCTGAACCTTTCTAGCAATAACTAGTAATAAATACACAAATGTTACCTAGAGATGTGATTTAGGTTTTGTTTTGAAGGTATGATGGAAGGCATTTTCTATAACCCTAACTGGTTTGGAAGAATTGGAGACCACGGTTACCCTTTAAGACAGACAACTTTCCATTTGAGGGGAGGACAACTGTGCTATGTATAGTTTCTTGTAATGTTCTGTACAGTGGTTGCTTAGCAGGGAATATTTTTGGTTAAGATAACTATATACTGATTCTTTCAGGAGGAATACCAAATTCGGAATTTTACAGAAGTGGCAAGTCCCAATATTTATAACAGCAAGCTATGGGAAACGTCTGGCCACTGGCAACATTACAGTGAAAATATGTTTTCCTTTGAGGTTGAAAAGGAAACCTTTGCGCTAAAGCCCATGAACTGTCCAGGGCATTGGTATGTACAGCAACCCAAATGTTGGAATGCAAATTCCAACATCACCTACCATTCATCAAAAAACAGCCTATCTAAATACACCACATCCATGCAAATTCCAACATCACCTATCAGTTAAAAACTAGAAATCTTCATATTGAACTGATGATACCTCCCAACATCCTGTCTATATACACCATGTCCATGCAAATTCCAACATCACCCTACACCCTATGCATGGCAGCATATATCTTCTGGCAATACACAGTTGTACACAAACACTTAAATAAAACAATAGAGCTTTCAGCATGTACTAGACAAAAACCAAGCCAGTGCATGTTAAAATAAGTAGGGCTTCTGCTTCCTGAATCGCCCTATACAGTTATAATCTGCTTGTTTTATGCAGTTTAATGTTTAGCCATCGACCCCGATCATGGAGAGAGTTGCCCTTGCGCTTTGCTGACTTTGGGGTTCTTCATCGTAATGAGCTCTCTGGAACTTTAAGTGGCTTGACTAGAGTCAGACGTTTTCAACAGGATGATGCTCATATTTTTTGCACCATGGAGCAGGTAAAAACATTTTTGATTCTTTGTTGTTGTTGGCATAGGCTTATTATCTAATGCATAATTGAGATAATTGAGATACTGTCCACAAGCCTGTTTTATATTTATGAACCAATGTTTTGAGAACAGATGTCTTTGTCTCTGTGTCTATTTACCAATAGAAATAGAAAATGCTATAGGCTTAAATTATATAATGTATATCCATTTAGATGTAGACCCATTTTAGAATAATTGACTTTTCTATAGTTCTGTCTTTTGTGAACTTTATGATTACTATATTTGAATAATGGAAATACCATACACAGATAAAGGAAGAGATGAATGGGTGCCTGCAATTCCTGCAGTCTGTATACAAAGTGTTTGGATTCACCTTTCAGCTTCACCTGTCAACCAGACCTGAAAATTACCTAGGAGAAACTGAGATCTGGGATCAAGCTGAAAAGGTAATTTTAAAAGGAATTATGATATAAAATTTTTTTTCTGGTTTACAACTCATGAATGGATGATTACAATTCTATATATCTATATAATCTATTTATCTCATATATCCCTTGTTTTTCCTATTTATGTGTAAAGTCAGTAATTTAGTCAGTAAATTGCTGCAAGAAACTCCTCACTCTGTTTACTTGTGTAATATGTATGACTTTGTATAACATGTATTACCCTGTATGTAATGTATGACTATGTAATTGTAAAGTGCCACAGAAGATGTTGGCGCTATATAAATCAATAATAATAATTTATTTACTTCCTTTACACCTTCTCCAGTTGGATAGGCATGTTTAACGAAGGTGAATAAGGAACTAAAAGTAATTATGGTGATTTTGTTGTAAATGATTTTAGACGAATGTATCTTTGGTTAGAAATTATTGAGAAGGACAAGTGAAATGTCATTTTAATGAGTAGTTTCTTGGCTAGAAACATGTTTTAGTTCTTCTTTAAAAACATTCAGGAGGTCCCTAACACCTGGCTGTTATATGCTGGTTGGGACACATTCCAGGATATTTATTGCTAACAGATTCTTGTACAAGTCATTCTGAATTGAGAAAGCCGGGTGACTAGTAAAATGTCTTCAAGAAATAAACCTCAAGTCCAGTTGATCTAACTGAATACCACAGATATTACATGTGGTAATGTCCATTACATGCAATGAAATTCAGACATAAATATAGTAAGATTATAAGCATTTAAGTTATCTAATTATTTTCATTTAATGGGCTATCATAGTGTCCACGTTAATCTAAAATTCTGAAAATACTTTTTTTGACCATGAGCTTACTCCATAATTAAAACAAAGTCCAGGAATGCTACAGGGATGCTTCTTTTAAAAAGGATTTGATACAGAAATGGAGATTAGGCACTTGTGGGGCGAAGCAATAAAGGCTGTTAATGGCCAAAAAAAGTGTAAAACTCACACTACCTTATGTAATATTATGTTAGTGTAGGCTTTAAATTACAATAAAACTCTTTTACAAAAATTAAACTTAATTTAATGAATTTGTGCTTATAACACACAACGTTTCACGGTCTTCACATTTCTTAAGCACCTGACGAAGGGAAGGACCCCAAAACGTTGTAACAGAGTGCCTCTGTTATTGTTATTTAATTATATAAAGTCTCCAGTTGTGGCTCAGGAGCAGAATGTGCACTTCCTAATATGCTCAGTAACTCTACCATATATGTTTGTTGATTATAGTCTAGGCTTTACTTTAAGGTACCTGCACATTTCTATTAACAGTGCCAGGCACCTGATGCAATAGTTTTGCACTACTATATAGTGTGAAACTTAATGTCTCCTGAACGGAGGCGTAAGTTTACGATCCTTAAAGAACAATTATACTTACCTCCTCCCCGCTCCCCTTCTTCTATGTATGCTTTATACCCAGGGCTCTTTGTAGTTACTCTGACATACCTACTTAGCGCTGCTGCGCTCCTTCTTCCGTTTCCGTAATGCGTCCAATAGGAAGACTCGCTCCTTACAGAGTGCGTCTTCCTATTGGGCTCGTCGTTGATATAGGGGGGGGGGCGTGGATCTTACCGGAGAGGGAGCAGAGCGGCGCTAAGTAAGTTTATGGATATTGCATTGTGATGGGAGTTTTTTTTTTACTTTTCTTCTTTCTAATTAATAGTAATGACACTTGGGTTACTGTAAACTCACATTCTTTTTTATTTGTATTATTATAATATGTCTCTGAATCCTTAAAGAATTATATGTTTTATCTCTGTAATTTTCCCTTTTTATTTTACTCTACTGTACTTTCATCATTAGCAACTGGAAAGTAGTCTCAATGATTTTGGAGAGCCATGGAAGCTGAATCCAGGAGATGGAGCTTTTTATGGACCCAAGGTCAGCAAGAAAATGTTTAATATTTTGTCACTGTTGTTTAAAGCATCAGGTATTTATATACCTAAATATGCAATATTTAAAGGGCATGTCCACCCCCAAAACTAATAAGTGCTCCAAAACAAACTTTACAGCATGTAAATCGGTCCAGTGGTTCAAAAGTTACAGACCTTTGTAGCTGGCTTAATCCTGCAGCATGGACCAATACAGTGATGAACAGAGACAGGTTACATTACCTTGCCTCTGTTCTTTTCATGTTCTTGAGCATGTGTGTTAACATCCAGCAGTGAGAACAGAGGAAGTTGCATCAGTAATGGTCTGACCCCTGGATCCCTCCCTCTTTTCCCTCTCAACCAATCACAGCTGTAAAGTTATGTGTACTGAAGAAATCCAGGATCAACAGCTGCAGCCAGCCAGCCCAGAGAGAGAGATAGAGAGAGAGAGAGATACACACACACACAGGCAATATTTTTTTTTTTCCTAAGCTGCAGCTCAAGGTCATTTAAAGAGGAAGTGGAGAGGAAGTGCATCCTGATATATATCTCATTAAATATCGGGCAAGGCAAATGATTTTTAGAAAAATGAACATGGCGTTTGAGGTTGGTGCTATTATATAAAGAACATATGAAAAGTTTATTTTTGGGTGGACATACCCTTTAAGAAAGTTCTGGCAAGTCCATGAGCAATATTTGTCATACTAGATGGACTTAAAGGGGAATAAGGAGGATAAGTTCAATTAGCTGTATGTTATAAAGGTCAGCAGTTCATAAACTTTTACAGAGCATTTTAAAAGAGAACTGAACCCAAATCTTTATACTCTATAATGTGAAAACTTCCTCCCTTCCAGTTAATTACATTAATGTAAATGTAACCCACTGAAGAAATTGATAATATAACTGTGTGTTTGTGTCTGGCCACATCTTCTGACCTCAGTCACATGATCCCTTATTTAATCTGGACTGTAAGAGGATTGGCTAGAACTACTAGGAACTACTAGCGGGAGTCGCCTGTCATAACAAGTTCCTGCAGTAGATTAGAAATGAGTGTGTAGCACATAATAGTCAGTGCCCAAACTATGTGATTCTGAAATGCTGGTAAATCAAGCACAAATCCTGTGTTAGTAAGGAAAACGTCCCTGCATCAATATGTGAGTTGAGACACAGGTTACTGCTTTTATATTAATGTGCTCTGCCTTCTGATGCAGTATTGTTCTGTTGCTTTAGTTGTCCTTTAATGTGGGATTTTCACACTTCATTGGTTTATCTGTTATTAAAATAAAACAAATTCAGTATGGCATGCTTGCTAGAGTAAGAAATTATGTTTTGTAATAAATGAAAAGTCATAGCATAGACAGAGCTCCCTGGATCACCGCAGGTTTTAATAGAAATCACCTTTGGAAAAGTGGGGATAGCCAGGGGCATAGTTACAAAGGGAGCAGGGGGTGCAACCACACCTAGGACGGGGGCAGAATTAAGTTCCTTTAAGTGACACAGAAATGGGGTCAATTTCTTTCTTATTAAGCTCCTAAAGAGTGTGTTTATTTATTCAAATCTCCATTTGTTGAATGTTATTAGTGGTATTAAAGTTGTGATATGAGATATTGTTTAATGATGTATTTTTATAAAGGGCATGTCCACCCATAAATCCAAATTTCACATACAGCTGCCACCCACAAACCCTAGTTATGTTTTACTTACCTCTTCCAAATATGCAGCTAAAGAAACTTACAAGCCTGGGTACTGCTCTCTGTTGCAAGCTTGCTTCGAGCAAGAACAGCAAAAGTGAGGCACTTCCTGGTTGTGCTATTGAGCGGGACGTCACTGTCGCGCCTTTGACCGACAGTCGCGACCAGGAATTAGAGAGGGGAGATGCAACAGAGCAGCGAGGGACAGAGTCATGAACAAGAAATGGAGGATTCCGTCAGATCTAACTGAATTTCCTCTTTTCTCGGCAATGTGTGTACTCGACACCGACAACCGCTCACCATTGGTGTCAGGATCGATTGATTGGAGCGTTCGGTGGTTGGCCCCCTCTATTTAAGTATAGATAATCGACCTTGGCCATGGGAAACATGTCAGTCCTGAAGGTTCTCCCTATTCTGCATATAGAGAGGACACTCGGGACTGTTTGTACCCTCATGTTTGAAAAATGACAGACAGAAATTTACAGATTCTGACTGTCATTTTTCAGATTGGCACTGTGTGTACCCAGCTTAACCAGTATAATTATATGAATGTTATGGAACTGCAGTAGTAGTAGTAGTTGAATGTGAAAAAATTATTTTTTTAGATTGATATAAACATCAAAGATGCCATTGGGAGATACCATCAGTGTGCTACCATACAACTAGATTTCCAGTTGCCAATTAGATTTGATTTGACATATGTCAGGTACATCTATTTTTTTTTTCTTTACAAAGATTTTATGTTGCTGTTGTGTTGTTTTGGGACACCCCTGTTAAAAAGATGATATAGATGGTATAGAAGAACAAGTTCTTAGAAAGCACTGTTGTTATACAGTACAGTATTTAGATAATTTCCATATTAAATAAAAGAGTCATTTATTTTAACTAGCTTACCTATTATACTCAGATAAAAACTAAAATCATTGTGGTTGGTAAGTTGGCTGTGCACATTTATCAAGCTGATTCCATTACTGCAATGTTAGTATGGATTATCTCAAAAGTATTAGCATTTATACCTAAAAGTAAATGTGACTGTGAATGCTGCCCCTGTTCTTCTTTCCAATCTTTATTTAGCACCATACCCCTAGAGATAAAGGGTATCTCCACTGGCAAAAATGAGTTTCAGGTTTTCAGTTCAATTGAAGAATGGGAGCTAAATTGTCTTACCTCCTTTTCTTCAAATAAACCAGCAGGAGGCAGGAACACGCATATGTGCATCACAGAGGAGTGTGATACTTGGTGAGTTCTAGAACTTTGTTCCTGGCTCATGTGGGTTTAATTAAAGACAAAGCTGCTTTACCTCCCAGTGGAGATACAGTGGAGATACCCTTCAAATAATGCTGAAATTACCATCCATTAGAAAGACAATGATAACAGGAAGAGAAGTGCATTATTAATTGGATAGTTTAAGGTATACACTCTTGTAGTGTTTTACGTTAGAAACATTGCAGTTCAGGTCCCAATTTTTAAGCATCCTCAATGAACTACTATGCTTTATAGTTCAGCAAAGTCCTTTGTATATATTGTTGAGTTCAAGGACAGACTTATTGAAGAAACTGTGCTTATAATAATGTGCTTTTTTCCATTTACAGCAAGGATGGGGATGATAAGAAAAGACCAGTCATAATTCATCGAGCAATCTTGGGATCTGTGGAGCGGATGATTGCAATTCTTTGTGAAAACTATGGAGGAAAGTGGTAAGCACTAATATGGAGTCCAGCTTGCTAGACATTCCCACACACTCTGCAACAAATATGATTAGTTATAGAAAGCATGTTTGTATATGGGATTGTCTAACAGATGCTGCATGAGCCCACTTTATTCCTTGGTCCTTCCTACATTGTTATTAGTTATAGTGATGCTTTTTCTATTTTTGACCCCCTAGGCCATTTTGGATTTCACCATGTCAAGTTATGGTAGTCCCTGTGGGACCAAGCTGTGATGAGTATGCTCAACAAGTAAGTGAAGTCTTGTGAAAATTGTACACTGAATTCTCTGCCAATTTAAGTCACCACCACCCCCACATTTGAAACAACCAAATACACAGAAACCATGGAACTCTCAGTATCAGAAATATTTTTTTGGCATAGTGGAAGTTTATTAAATTAAATATTGTATGAAGTTAAGATATATAAGTTAAGATAATGCAGTAATACAGGCACTCTGACCACCACCCTCTTTGGAAGCCTGGGTGCTGTTGAGATTATCAAAGGTAATAGATACAAACTGTAGAATTCAACGCACTCTCAGGACTTATTCATCCAAATATTTTATTGTGTTCAGTACATCACTGTGTAGGCAACGTTTCGGTACCTTTCTAGGTCCCTTTCTCAAGCCAAATAACAAACGTTTATCAAATATTTCCAAATTTAAAAACACATACAGTCTGGGCTACATTGTCAATAATTGATGTGTTACTGTTGTTACATTTTTAAATTGTAACTGTTTTTAGCAATATGTATAATATGTGGTTATGGTGGTTTTTTTATTAGCTTGCGGGGGCATGGCCTCTCGCCCCTTTAAGATGGTGAGAGTAACTGGAATTATTGATCCTGATGACGGTCCGAGTTTTGACCAAAATGCATCGATCAGACTAGTTCCTACAAGAGGAGTTGGTAGCTTGGTTGATTAAGTCCTGTGAGTGCCCTTGCTGGAGGAAGTACATGTGGTTCATATGAAGGTTCAGCACCCAGGCATTTGGAAGATGCATGGGAGTGCGAGCGTGACAGGATTTTATATATATATTGCATAGAAGTGCAAACAAAGCGTATAGTTAAAAAGCACACACCCATTTGAGCATTCCCAGATCAGTATCTAGAACGTATCTATGTAAATGCATACCTAGGGAATCCAGGAAGGTAGAAACTATCTCATGTGCGCTTATATGTATAAAATCCCCCAGAGAGTATTCCTAAAAATTAAAGGTCTATACACTGTTGCATGACAGGCAACGGATGTGCAGTCTACAGTTGTTTTTAGCTGTTATTAAAGCTTTAATTAAATAATATTTTCTTTCAGCTGTAGGAGTTTGTGTATATAGTGGGGCCAGGGCATGAGTGGGTGATTGACAGTTCTTTACTGCCTAGCTCTGTCATCTTGCCTATGCATAAGTGAAGAATTAAAAAGGAAGGGGAAAAAAAGGTGTGTGTGTGCATAGTTAAAGAGCAACTGTGGTCTCCTTGACGTGAAACCCAAATATAGGTGCATCCATGCTGAAATCCTATGAGCTTTCATTCGTGAAAATATGAGAAACCAATACCTTCTGTAAGTGATCCGTTCCTTCTGCTGTTTCAGCAAGCAAGGGAGCTGACATGTTAACTCCTGGCATTACTGTTCATGCGAGTTAGTGCTACATAGTTTATTAGTTCACAGATAAAACCATTGGGCATACTTTTGCCTTGGTAAGTAGTAGCTAATAAATGTAGCTGTTACCTTATGTGAACTATGGAATTTTTGATTCCTGGCATGTGTAGCTACATGCGCATGCCAAGAACCTTCTCTCGCAGACATTTTGTCGTGCACATGCACATAAGTGCATGCACGCGTGAAAAGTATTTGCTCTGTGCCTGATTGGCTGTTTAAAATAAGGGGCAGATCTATCAATCTCTCATATGCACGACGGGATCTGCGCATGTGTCGCTCTAGGGGAATAACTGTTTCTGATGAGGAAATAATGTGTCAGCTTAACCAGCATCTCCGTTTTCAGTGCACTCTGGATCAGTTTTCTACTCTCAGCAAGAACAGAGTCACTGGGCTTCTGACAAAGGTAATTTTAAGGCCATTCATTGGGCTTTAACTTTTAAGGTCACCACAGTTGTACTTTAGTGGCAATTAATCCTTATTGCTGTGTGATTAGATGGAAAATGTTTTAGCTTTGTTTACAAGGCCATTTTACCGCTAAATAACACCTGCAAGTGTATAATATTAAAAACGAATACTTAGGCTAAACCAGGTAGCAAGGTCACATAGTATTTCAGTATGGATCTGCTCTGAAGATGGTGACTGGACACATTTTACCTCAAACATTTAGCAGGCTTCCTCTTCAGCTCCCACTTTCGCACAGATGCCCCTCTCGTTGATTGAAAATTGTCATTCTCAATCCATTGATAATCTCACTGGCAATCAAATTATTTCTTCATCTATAGGGTATTTGGAGTTTGGAAATGTATTGGATTAATGAAAACACATACAAAAAGCTAATTATACATTCAGCGTTGCATTATAGAAATATGTAGTATACAATTCTAATTACTGAATTATCAATGACAGCTGGACAAAGGACTTCAAGCAGTTTCTTTCTGTGTTTCAGGTGTGTAAAGACATCTTTGAAGCTGGGTTTATGGCTGATGTGGATCTGGATCACAGCTGTACGCTGAATAAGAAAATCCGGAATGCACAGCTGGCTCAATACAATTTTATATTGGGTAATTAGAGGAAATATTGAGTGACAGATAACCTTGCAGTATTTTTCCATGTACTCTTCTGCCACGAACTTCCATGGGATGATCCCATGTGAGATTGGCCACTAAGTTTCCTGCCTCTTTGGTGAATAATGAATAATTCACTGCTTCTTTTATTTTGTAATATTTTAGGAAAATCCTTTATATAATCAATATTATTTTCCCTTTCACAGAATCTGGGAACTATAACTTATCTTATTCTGTCTTTATTTATCCTGGTGTTTTAGCTGATTATTTTACAGCCTGCAGCACCAATATTTTCTCACAGAAGTAGTCATAACATGAAGGAAATCTCAAGGCCAGTGTCTTGGATTGCAGATATTATGTAGTTGTTCTAGTATATACAGTATGTTCACCTTTTAGAGTATGTTTAGTTAATTATACTTATTGTTTAATGTCCAGGGGCTCTGCTTCCATATTTAAAGTTTAATAACTTGTCTCAGCACAATCCATGGGGCAACAGATCACCATCCAGTATTAACTCTATAATAGTAATAGCTCTTTAATGTGTCTTTGCACATGCAAATGTTGATTTAATTGGAATCTGTCTGTACAGTATACTCATCCCATTGGGCGACTGTATATACTGAAATGTTATCGATTTTTATCTATACTTCAGTAGTCTAACAGGGAGATTCAATAAAAGTTCTTATCGTTTAAAATGATGCTAATTTTTGCCCCAACCAATCAGATCTTATTTAACATTTCAAAGCTAACATCTGATTGGTTAGGGCAAAATTAGCACCATTTTTAACGACAAGAACTTTTATTGAATAACCCTGTAAGTGTACTAAATTTAGTTTACTTGCTTCTGGCATAACTTATTGGTTATGGTTCATCTATGTTGGGATTGGTTATTTTTTAAGGTATACATATGCACTGTAATCAACAAATCTATTTGTATCTGATGAGATTTGCCAATTATCAGGTATGTGTATATCCAGAATAACACACAGCATATTTTGAAGGAGTGCTGTTAGTTTATGTTCATACAGTTCTTCATTAAAAAAATGTTGCTGCCAACTCAGTGGTGTAGATTCTTTAACACCCTATAAAAGACATCACTGGATGGGTTGTTCTACTCCCCTCCCATAGCCTACCTTTACTCCTTGAATGTTGCTGACTTCCTCCTCCTCTGAAATGGTGTTTTTATCTCTGCCCCCACGAGATTGTGCAAATCTCCACTATCTTGCTGTGTCAGGTTAGTTTACAAGCATGAGAAAGGACTTTGTTTTGAAACATGTAGCACACGTTTCTATAAACCTGCACTATATTCACAGTAACAGTTCTGTGTAGTTTTATGCCAACTCTTCTATACTTATTGCATGTTATATCTGGTGTGGTGTGAACCGTCGGTGAGACATATACTGGTGAGACATATACTTTTATTTTGCTTTGGTGCCTGGATAACCAAACCTGCACGTTTTGAGTGGACATTAGTGAGCTGCCATTTCATGTTCTAACAGTCCTTCTTCTTCCCAGAATGCCCCTCTTCTTTGGAATGTTCCTAACAGTATTTTCTACTGATTGGCTGTTGGGTCAAACATGCTCAGATATCTACTGAGCAACTGAATCAATCCAGGGATGGGTCAAGGGCAAGACCATAACTGTCTCTCTTAAGGTGTCCTACAAACAGAAGTTCATTTTTTGGAAGCATTTATTTATACACAGATAAAATGCTGAATGAGCATGTTAAGGTCATTGGGATAGAAAAATACTGCTCTTTTTTTAAAAAAAAGCATATTTGCCCTAACTTCCCCTTTAACATAAACAAAACAACACCTGTGTGTTTTTTCCTGTTGTTTTTTTAGGGGAACCCAGCTTATACTGTAAATGCTAGTGCCCTCATTATAGTATACATCTTATTTTAAATTTTATGTATCACTTTTGTGTATTTCAATGCCATTTTTATTATTAACAAGGCTTATCATTAAGTGGTTATTAACTTGTAAAAAGAACAGGAATCCTCTTTTGCAAGTTTACAAGTACAATTGTATTTGTAACTTGTATACTTTTTTAGTTTATTTATGGGGTTTTGTGGCTGATCATCACAACCAAATATGTTTCCTAGGAAGAATCACTTGATGGAAAGTGATCTGTGCAAGCAATCACGTTAGCACTTCGTATTCAGCTGTGTATTTACAGCTTCTGCCCTGCCAGATCACTTACCGTATATACTCGAGTATAAACCCACCCGAGTATAAACCGAGGTACCCAATTTCAGCTAAAAATCCTAATAAAGTTATTGACCCGAGTATAAACCGAGGGTAGAAACTTGGCACTCAAGATGTTTGGAAACTACAACTCCCAGCTAATAAAGCATGCTGGGAGTTGTAGTTTCCAAACATCTTGAATGCCAAGTGAGGGTGGCATTCAAGAGTTTGGAAACTACAACTCCCAGCATGCTTTATAGCTGGGAGTTGTAGTTTCCAAAATCTTGAAGCCACCCTCACTGGCATTCAAGATGTTTGGAAACTACAACTCCCAGCTAATAAAGCATGCTGGGAGTTGTAGTTCCCAAACATCTTGAATGCCCCCCTCCCCCTCAGTTCAGTTTGACCTGTGGACTCTTCTCCCTGTGGACCCCTGTGGACTCTTCTCCCTGTGGACTCTTCTCCCTGTGGACTCTTCTCCCTGTGGACTCTTCTCCCTGTGAGAATCTTCTTCTTCTATCTGTGGGCTCTTCCTCATCCATCCTGGCAGGTACGGTATCGGCATTCCGGCAGCCGTGCGCCCATTCCTGTACCGGCGCGCCGGCTGACGTCACTGCCCGGCGCCGGGCTTGGCGCCGGGCAGTGACGTCAGGCCGGCGCGCAGTGCAGAAAAAGATCGCGCGGCTGCCGGAATGCCCAGGTAAGTGGTTGACTCGAGTATAAACCGAGTCCGAGTTTTCAGGCTGATTTTTCAGCCTGAAAAACTCGGTTTATACTCGAGTATATACGGTAACAATTTTCGTGAATGACAGCTTTTATTCTTCTACTGCAAAGGGTGCTCCCCTTCTGTTTCCAAGTTTTATACAGGTCTGTTTCCAGACAAAAATTAGTGCAGCAGTGGGGGTTTTTTCACATACCAGCTGAATCCTGCCCTACCAGTAATATCTCTGCAATGTGAATATTTCTTTATTATAATTGGTGTTTAAAGTATTTACAGGAACAACCAGTTATCACACTCTATAGTCTATAATACTTTTACACTTTGTTTTGCTAATAATCAAATAAAATCTTTTTGTTGCAGTGGTTGGAGAAAAGGAAAAGAACAACAATGCAGTCAATGTGCGAACGAGAGATAACAAGGTGCATGGAGAGATTTCCCTCACTTCTGCTATAAAAAAGCTAAAACAACTAAAGATGTCGCATAGTAAAAATGCTGAAGAGGAATTCTGAATATTGATTATTTGTTGCAGACAGAATAAACTTGCAATAAATTACGTTTTTAGAGCATGATAATTTACCTTTTCCTTTTTCCTTTTGTCATTTAAACGGTGGCAGTAGGAAAAAACTGTTTGTATAAACTGTATATCATACTTAAGGGAACACCCATCTAAGCAGTATATTTATGGTTTCTTGAATTTGCCTCAGTTTTCGTCAAGAGCTGCGTGGCAAGAACTTAAATACATTTGGGGTTCATGTTGGGTAAAACTGAAGTTTTCACGGCTGTGTAATCTGATTAGGGGGTGGTGCTTAAAGGGCAAGTCCGGCCCTGAAATGAAAACTTACATACAGGTAAATCACCACCCAAAACCTTAAACGGTAATACTTTAAAATCTGAAATATATAAGTCTAACCCGAAATCCTGCACAATGTCCTGTTGTCCCTGTTTCTGCTTCCAGGTTCTTCCAGTTAGCAACTGTCAGTTATGGATTTAACAGTTGACATCACAGCCAATGACTGAATATTAATCCCCTAGCTGCCTCTTCTGAGCATGCCCAGGCTTGGTAAAAGTTTCTATATTGCTCAGTTTCCATGAAGCATGCAGAAGCATAGCAGGCATACAGTAATTAATTTATAGGACAAAGTATGATATATCAACATATTTTAAAGAGGCCATTCTTTCTAAAATATGTTCTTATGAGGGCGGAGTTGCCCTTTAAAAAGCCTTAGAAGTCCACAAAAGCAACTAAATTAATAAAGCTTCAATAAAGACATCCATCCAGTCCAACTGTTGATCCATAGGAAGGCAAAAAAAAAACCACCAAATTTATAAAGGGGAAAAAAACTCCTTCTTGACTCCAAGTGGCAATCGGAAATTTCCCTGGATCAACTCTACTTTATGTATTAATACCAGTAACTTGCAACATTCCTTGTTTGTAGAAACTTATCCAGCTTTTTTTTGAATGAACCTGCCATCACAATGTCCACAGGAAGACAGTTCCATAGCTTTACCGTTCTTATAGTGAAAAAACTCTTTCCGAACTTGAAGCCTAAACCTTTTTTCTTCAAGTCTTAAGGGATGTCCACATGTCCTCTGACATGCTCTATTGGTGAACAATGCCCCAAATAGTTCATTGTATGGCCCGTTAATGTATTTATATACAGTAATCATATCCCCATGCAAGCGCCTTTTCTCTAGCGTACATGATTGAAACTTATCCAGTTTCTCTTCATATTCAAGCTCCCCAATCCCCTTATTAAAGGACATGTCTACCCCCAAAATTAACTTTCTAGATTTATTTGGCCCAAATAAGTGCTCCAAAACAAACTTTACAGCATGTAAATCGGTCCAGTGGTTCAAAAGTTACAGACCTTTGTAGCTGGCTTAATCCTGCAGCATCGACCAATACAGTGATGAACAGAGACAGTTACATTACCTTGCCTCTGTTCTTTTCATGTTCTTGAGCATGTCTGTTAACATCCAGCAGTGAGAACAGAGGAAGTTGCATCAGTAATGAACTGACCCCTGGATCCCACCCTCTTTTTCCTCTCAACCAATCGCAGCTGTAAAGTTATGTGTACTTAAGAAATCCAGGATCAACATGCTGCAGCCAGCCGGCTTCGAGACACACACACACGCCTCTCCGTGAATGCTGGGTTCTGATTGGCTTCCGGCAAGGAAGATTTTTTTTTTTTTCTAAGCTGCAGCTCAGGGTCACCTAAAGAGGAAGTGGAGCGGAAGTGCAGCCTGATATATATCTCATTAAATACAAGACAATACTTGCTGGCTGTAGCTGTTGCTGCCTGGCACTGCTTGCTACCTTTAAGTTTGTTATCCACCAAAACTCCAAGATCCCTTTCCAACAGGGATTCACTTGACACAGAGCCATGTATAGTATAAGCAGCACAAGGATTTTTAAGTCCAAAATGCAACACCTTACATTCCTCAACACTGAATCTCATCTGCCACTTAGCAGCCCAATGTGACAATTTATCTAGACCCACCTGCAACGACTGCACATCCTCTGAAGTTTTTAATGGTTGACAAAGTTTTGCTGACAATACCCACTTTCAAATCATTAATAAACAGATTAAATAGAAGAGGCCCTAATACAAAACCCTGTGGCACCCCACTTCCATATTGATGAAGCCCCATTAACAACTACTCTCTGCATCCTATTAATTAACCAATTTTCTATCCATGTGCCTCCCCAGACCAACAGACCTTAGCTTATACATTAGTTGCCTATGGGGTACTGTATCAAAAGCTTTTGCAAAATCCAAGTATACTACATCTACTGCTATGCCAGACTCTAAATTTCTACTCACTTCCTCATAAAAGCCAAGCAAGTTAGTTTGACAAGACCCTCCTCCTAAATATATGCTGGTTACTACTTAAAATGTCAGTCCTTACTCTAGAATATGTTCCCTTCTTAAACTTTCCAGTATCTTCCCCACCACTGATGTTAAACTTACAGGCATGTAGTTACCTAGCTGTGAAGGACTACCCTTTTTGAATACTGAAATAACATCAGCTTTTTTCCAATCCAGAGGCACACATCCAGACATGAGGCAAAAATATCAGAAAATCAAAACATACTTACCGAGATTTTCTTTTCCTGGTCTGTAGTACGGCAGTGGAAGTGAATGGGTTAACTTCCCCTTGATATGAATGACAGGACCTCTTATCCAATAAATAGCTTGCTCCTCCCCTCTGGCTCCATGTCTTTGACGACTGTGTTATGAAGCTAATATCTATATTATGGGAGGGAAAAAACCCCTTCCACTGCCGTACTACAGACCAGGAAAAGAAAATCTCGGTAAGTATGTTTTGATTTTCTGATTTCCCTGGTCCTCGTTACGGCAGTGGAAGTGAATGGGTTTTACAAAGCAATAACATAAAGAAGGGAGGGATACTATTATTTTGCACTATAACTATTTATTTATGTTTTGACGCTGACTCTAGGACTTTTAAGCCAAACTCTGACTTTGTCCTATTCATCACGTCTAATTTATAATGTTTTACAAATGTTGACGCATTAGACCAAACTGCTGCTTTGCATATTTCAGATATAGGAACTTTAGCAGAAAAAGCCCAGGATGTCGACACTGCCCATGTCAAATGAGCCGTTACTTTGCTTGGCTCTTCCATTTCTGCCTGTTTATATGCTTGCTTAATGACCTGTATGATCCATGCCGATATGGTTTGTTTGGCTGGCTGGAAACCTTTTCTTTGTCCTTGGAATAGAACTATCAACGACTCTGTCTTTCTGAATTCTTCTGTTCTTTTAAGATATTCTTTTAAGATTCTACCTACATCTAGTAGGTTGTCTGAGTTGTCTCCCTGTAGAGAGGGTAGTACTATATCTTGGTTCAAGTGAAACTTAGAGATTACCTTAGGGATGAATCTTATATCTGGTCTCAAGATTACATTGTCCTCTTGAAAACTTAGATACTGAGGAGATATCTTTAGTGCGTTTATCTCTGATACTCTTCTAGCCGATGCCACTGCTATTAGAAATAAAGTTTTGAACGTAAGATTTCTAATGTTTGACTGTTCTAAAGGTTCAAATGGATTGTTTTTTAACATATTCAACACCAATGTTAAGTCCCAGGGCGGAACCTTGTTTTCTATTGGAGGTTTTATGTGTTTTATTCCTTTGAAAAATCTCACCATCAGTGGATCCAGAGCCCAGTTTTTGTTTTGAACTGCTGATAACGCCGATACTTGGCGTTTTAGAGTAGCCATACTCAATCCCTTTTGTAATCCTTCTTGCAGGAATTGTAAAATTTGATCAATTTTAGTAGATTTGGCTTCCATAGACTTACTTTGGCACCACACTTTAAATTTTTCCCATGTTTTATAGTAGGAATTGGATGTAGACTGTTTCCTTGAGGCCATTAATGTTTGAATTACTTCTTCTGACAGACCCCTACTTTTCATAGGGCTGGTTTCAGTTTCCATGCCGCTAAGTTTAACTTGTGTATTTCTGGATGGACCAGGTTCCCCTGTGTCAGAAGGTTCTTTATTTTTGGTAACCGAATGGGTGGACATTGGGCTATTGATTGTACCCAGGAGAACCATGGGCGTCTCGGCCACCAAGGTAGGATTATGATTACTTCTGCCTTGTCTTCTTCTATTTTCCTCAATACTCTTTGTATCATGGATATTGGTGAAACACATACATCCCCTGAAACACCATTTCAGAAAAAGCATTGGTTGCTATAGCTTGGCTGTCTGGTTGCCATGTACAAAACTTTTTTACTTTTGCATTGTGTCTGGTTGCCATTGGTCTATCCTGGTAACCCCCACTTGCTGACTATCTGATTAAGAGTCGTCTGGTTCAAACTCCATTCTCCTGGTTTACTATATTCCTGCTCAACCAGTCTGCTTGGACTTGTTCTTCCCTGGAATATGTATCGCTCGAATATATTTCAGGTTCTTCTCGGCCCAGTTCAATATCTCTGACACTTGTTTCCATAAATTCGCACTTCTTGTTCCCCCTTGTTTGTTTATATAACAGACTACTGCCATATTGTCTGATTGTATCTGGATCGCTTGTTTGTATATTATCAACTTCAATTTCACCAATGCTAAAGCTACCGCTTTCATCTCTCTTAGATTCTGATGACTCTTCCGCCATTCTCTTGTTCCATTGTCCTTGAATCATTTGATCCTGGCACAACGCTCCCCATCCTGTGGGGCTTGCATCCACAGTAATTGTGATCCAGTTAAAAATGGTAAATTTCTATTGGTTTGAAGTTCTTGTTGCATACCCACCATTTCATTTGTTCCCCACCTGTTGAGGTATAGAGATGATTTGTTGTGGGTGTAATTTGGTATCCATTGTTTCAATAGCGTTAACTGTAGAGGTCTTAGGTGAAATAGAGACCACTTCACTGCATCTGTAGTCGCCACTAGTTTCCCCAGTATCTTTTGGCATACTTGTGCCGTTGTCTGTGGAAATTTCAGAAAACTCAGCATCTCTTTTACTATATTGTGCTGTTTCTGAATTGGAAGGGCTATTTGCAGACTCTGTGATTTGATTTGAACTCCCAGAAATTGAATTTCCTGTTTTGGTGTTAGTATTGACTTTTCCCAATTTATCTCCCATCCATGACGGACAAGACAGGAAATAGTCTCTTCTAAATGAAGAAGGAGTATTTTCTGGTCTGCGGCTTTGATTAGTATATCGTCCAGATATGCATATATTTGGACTTTCTTCAATCTTAGCCATGCTACTAGTGGTGCAAGTATTTTTGTGAATACCCGAGGAGATGACATCAGTCCAAATGGTAAGCATTTGTATTGGTAGTGTTGTTTCCTCGAAATAAACCGTAGGTATTTTCTGTGTTTGTAAAATATTGGAATGTGGTGATACGCACTCTTTAAATCTATTTTCACCATCCAGTCTCCTTTGTGAATTTGTGCCGTGATCGACTTGAGTGTCTCCATTTTGAACTTTATTTTTTTCAGACTTAAGTTCAAATATCTCAGATCTAAAATCGCTCTGAAATCTCCTTCTTTCTTTTTCCGTAAAAAGAGATATGAATAAAGTCCTTTTCTTTTCTCCTTTTCTGGTACTTTCTCTATTATTCCTTGTTGTAATAGATCTGTTATAATCTTTTTTAGTTCTTGTCTTGCTACTGATTGTTTTGGTGTAGACGATTCCACTACTCTGTTTTTGCTTGGTATTTGTAGAAATTCTATTTGGTACCCTCTTGATAGTGTCTGTATTACCCATAAGTCTGTCGTCGACTTTTTCCATTCCATCACAAATTTCGACAACCTTCCTCCCAGTTTGTGACGGTGTGAATTTTCATAAAGCTCTACCTCTTCCTCTATTACTTTTGGCATCACGAAAAAGAGGTTGCTCAGACTTCCAGTTTTGTTTTTGGTAAGTAGGACGGCCTGGCCTTTATGACTTAGCTTGTCTATAACTTAAGTTTGATGAAGTAGATGGAACTTCTCTTCTCCATTTTCTCGTTGTTGTGGGTAACGTTTTCTTTATAGAATTTTTCTCGATAATGTCATCTAAGGAGGGACCAAACAAATATTTCCCTTCAAAAGATAGATTAGTCAATCCTTGCTTAGACAGATTATCTACTCGCCATTGTTTCAGCCATAGTGCTCTACGAGCTACTGTTGCCTGACTCATGACCTTAGCGTTTAACTTTATCGCATCTAGAGATGCTTCTGCTATAAAATCATTTGACAACTTAATGTCATGAACCATTTTGCTTAGGTCTTCCCTAGGAACATCTTCCTCTATGGTTTCTTCTAGTTCTCTGATCCAGATTCTATTAGCCCTTGCCATACTAGTAATTGCTATCGATGGCCTAATGGCTGATCCTGCCGATACATAAGCTCTCTTCATTGCCGCCTCTTCCTTCCTTTCCATGGGATCCCTCAGGGATGTGACTTCTTCTGTTGCTAACACTAACCTTCTTGTAGTCTTAGCAATTGCCGTGTCTACCTTTGGTGCTTCATCCCACATTTTACATTCCTGTTTGGAGAAAGGGTAGACTTTAAAGACTGATATTAAACCGCTTATCTGGGTTTTGCCATTCACTTTTAATAATTTCATTAATGTGAGGATGAACAAAGAATGTTGGTGCTTCAGACTGTTGATCTCCAAACATCAAATCTTTTTGCTGTTCTTCCCATTTATCTGTTACTTGTAATGCTATTTTCATTCTATTTATTAAATAATCTACGGTTTTCTGAGATATTTTTCCTGCTGTAATCTCTCAGATTCATTTTCTGACCTTTCTCCCTCTATGGGCTTGGTGATCCCATATTCTTTAAACATATCAGTTACTTTTTCCAAAGTAACTGCAGATACTTTTGTTATCATCGTCTCCATTGAAGAATCAAATACATTTTTCATTGCTGTGTGTATTTGTTCTTGTGTGACCGCCGCTGATGGGTTCTTTCCATGTTCTGCTTTCCTATCACACAGGACACATTCTCTCGATGTGGATTTAGTTGGAGTTTCTCTTCTTCTTTCTGGAGTGCTGATAAAACCAAAATAAAAAAGAAGAAATAATAAAAGTGATTTTAATATTTTTACTTTAGTTTTCCTTTAACTTTCAGCACTATCTTTAAGTTGCTCACCCCCTTGATCTTGATCTCTGTCTTTTTGAGGCACTCATGATGAAGCACTAAAAACAGACAAACAATTTAAGCTCATTACAGAAACTTTTCAGACCTGTACCTGCTCAGGAACAGAGGTTGATTTACTCACAGCATTACAGGCAATAGAGATCTTAGGCAGCGGAATACAAACAGTCCAGACTGTGGCTGGTTGCTAGAAGCGTTTGATGCACCAACTTCGGTGTTTGCAGCTTCACAGCTGATTCCCTGCGTTCCCGCCCGGCTTTTTAAAATTTTGCGCTATGACGTCATCATCGCGCGCCGGATACGTGACGCGACTTCCGGACTACCGTTCCGTGTGCGGAAGTAACGGCCCCGCTCAGCCTACCGTTCTCAGCTCTTACAGGGAGAGCGGTCTTCAACTGGATAGAGAGGCCGGAGACCAGTTGGCTTAATGAAGAGGTAAGGGGGGAGATGCAGATTGTCCTTTATCATTCACAGGAGGAAAAGACATGGAGCCAGAGGGGAGGAGCAAGCTATTTATTGGATAAGAGGTCCTGTCATTCATATCAAGGGGAAGTTAACCCATTCACTTCCACTGCCGTAACGAGGACCAGGGAAAAGAAACAATGGCAGATAAAACTGAACTTAGTTCCCTAAGGACCTGAGGATGTATGTTATCCGGTCCAAGAGATTTATTAATACTAAACTTATTTAGTTGTTTTTGGAACATATCCTCTGTTAACCAAAGTGCACTTGCATCTTTTATACCATTATTGCTACTATACGCTATGATATCTGTACTTGGATCTTCTATAGTGTATACAGAGGAAAAAAAATATTTAAGACATTTGCTTTATCGCCCTCCTCCGTAACTAACTTATCCCCATTTATTAATGGTGTCACATTTTCAGTCAAAGGTATCACCTTATCCTACAGTACTCATCTCTTGGTATATTACGTTTTCAGTCCTCATCGTACTATTAATATACTGGAAAAAAAAATTGCTTTCCTGAAATTAAGTCTTTGTTAACCTAGCCCAATTTTCCTTTCGATAACATACACCAAACACGATTTCATGGTCAATATTCCCTAAGCCTCCAGTTACCTTTATATCTATAATATGCTCCACAATATTAGATATTACCAGATCCAAAAGAGCTCATTTTCTAGTAGGAACTTAAACCACCTGTGAGAGAAAATTATCCTGCAGCAAATTCAGGAACTCATGCCCTTTTCTGTGTTGGCAGTTCCACTCCACCAATCAATGTCAGGGTAATTAAAGTCACCCATAATAAACACACTCCCCAAACTTGCAGCCCTTGCCAACTGCATATGAAGCTGACTCACTTCCTCCCAGCTAGCATTTGGCGGCTTATAGCAGACACCAACAATGACATTACCCCCTTTCCTAATTACACCCATATTGCCTCTGCTTTAACATCCATATCGCCAGTTATCTCTTCTTTTAAATTTGGCTTCAATTCTTTTTTAACATAAACTCATACCCCTTCCCCTTTCCTTTTTTCTCTGTCCTGCCTAAACAAGGAGTATTCTTCTAAATTTACAGCCCAGTCGTGAGAACTGTTCAACCATGTTTCTGCTGTACCTATTACATCATTTTTTTATTCAATGCCATTATCTCCAATTCAACCATTTTGTCAGCCAGGCTTCTCGCATTTGCAAATATACATTTTAGATTATGATCCTGTAATTTATTTATACACTTAATACTTCCTTACACCACCCTCTTAGCCATGCACTAATGTACCTAAGCTCCCGCTGCCTCCCTAGCAGCACATCTATAAACACTGTTTATAGATGAGAAACACATTTATAAAAACTGTCTTATGCTGGGTTATTCACATTATAGAGGAGTTTCGGGACACGATTACTGTGCAAATGTGTAAATGGCCCTTATAATAAACTCTCCAGATGCTTATTCCCTATAGATCGTTTTTGATGATACATGCACATCCTTTAACATTTTAAAGGAAAGACTTTAAAATGAAAGCCTGCAGTATTTCCTTTAAAAAGAGCTGACAATCACATCTTTGGCTGGAGCCTGTGAGAAATTACATTGGGGTGAATGTTCAAATTTCCTGCTTCCAGTAAGGTTGTGTGACATCACCAGACCTTTGCCCCACCCCTCCACCCCGGGGGAGAAGCATGCTCAGTTAAGACTAAATGCTGGGGAAATCAGGAAGTGCCTGGGGAAAAATTGACAGTTGAGAAGGGAAGCCTAATAATGCAGGCAGAAACTGATCACCAGAAACCTTTCCAGCAATAGCTTCTCACAAATTATATCTAGAGATGTGATTTAGGTTTTATTTTGAAGGTATGATGGAAGGCTTTTTATATAATCCTTACTAGTTTGGAAGAATTTGAGACCACAGTTACCCTTTAACTATCTATAACTAGCAGGGAAATTCAATAAAATTTCTTATTGTTAAAAATGGTGCTAATTTTGCCCCAATCAATAATATGTTAGCTTTCAAATGTTAAATAAGATCTGATTGGTTTGGGCAAAATAAGCACCATTTTTAACAATAAGAACTTTTATTGAATCTCCCTATATGTCTTTAGTTATAATAGTATACCATTGAATATTGAATTGTCTTACAGAAGAGGTTCTACTGGCAGATTCATTAAAAAGTAGTTGGGTGTATTGTTAGAAATTTTAATATTACTGCTTTTAACACGTAATGTTACAGTTTGATCTGGGGATTATTCTGATTGTCAAATCTCAGAAAGATTTTTTTTACCAAACTGTGTAAATATGCTTATTTTCTTACTATGGATTAATTTGTTAAAGGTGGGGGGAGCATATTTGGTGGGGGAGGGGGGGTGGCGTATTTGGTGGGGGGAAGTTGCTGAAATTAATTAATGTCCATTCATCTATGGATACTGTACTCAGTATCGCTGCAAAGTGCTCAAATTATCGCTGCGGTGATGTGGATCGCCTTTATAAATGAGGAAAATAACGTTTTTTATAGTGGTGGTAATTGTTGGGCGGAAATAATAAATATGCCCCTATGTGTAGCAAAAAAATGTGAGGTGGGGCTACCTTATTCATAGTCTCATTGCCCAGACAAAATGTGCAACAAACTTTTGAGTTAGTTTGCAGTGTACTTTGATATGAGAATCCAAATTATTCCTTAAATATAAATTTATTAACCAGACTTTTTTATCTTTGACATGTCAAAGATCTATTATACCGTATAAACTTGAGTATAAGTCGAATAACTCCTACACTGACTTATACTCGAGTCACTAACCTGAAATCCGGCAGCTGCATGCTTCCTCTCTCTTGTGCTATGGCTGACGTCACTACTCGGCGCTAGGTAGTGACATCAGGCGCCTGAACAGTGGATGCAGAAGAGAGAGGAAGCGTGTGGCCATTGGATTTCAGGTTAGTGATTTCACTAAGATTATTATTAAGGTATATTTAAGTGTGTCTACAGTGATGTTGGTATATTCAACTTTGACCACACAGTGACTGATATATTCAAGTTTGCCCACAGTGACTGGTATATGCAAGTTTGCCCAGTGACTGGTATATTCAACTTTGACCACACAGTGACTGATATATTCAAGTTTGCCCACAGTGACTGGTACATGCAAGTTTGCCCACAGTGACACGTGCATCCAAGTTTTCCCAAAGTGACTGGTACATTCAAGTTTGCACACAGTAAATGGTATATTCAAATTTGCTCACAGTGACTTGTACATGGAAGTTTGCCCACAGTGACTGGTACATGCAAGTTTGCTCAAAGTGACTGGTACATGGCAGTTTGCCCACAGTAACTGGTATATGGCAGTTTGCCCACAGTGACTTGTATATTCAAGTTTGCCCACATTGACTGGTATATTCAAGTTTGCCCACATTGACTGGTACATGGAAGTTTGCTCACAGTAACTGGTATATTCAAGTTTGCCCGCAGTGACTGGTATATTCAAGTTTGCCCACAATGACTGGTACATGGAAGTTCACCCATATTGACTGGTACACGGAAGTTTGCCCACATTGACTGGTACATGGAAGTTTTCCCACATTGACTGGTACATACCTGAAGTCCATGAACCCACTGTGCACCATTTAAGTCCAAATCCGGTTCTGAGTGAGAGATGCGATGCTGGGCAGAAACAGGAGGACCGGATTTGGAATTGTTATAATAGGTAAGGAAATGGCAAAGGGCGAACAGTTCATAACTGGATAGCTAAGAAGCAAGGGAAATGCTCTTTACCCAATAAGAAGAGAGATCTCTCTGTCCAATCACAAGGATCCTTATTTCCGCTTTACCTAAACATGTTAAAATTCAGCCGGGCTGTGGGATTGGGAGATCTAGCAGAGAGAGCGGAGCGGTGATCGGACGGGACGTACCATGACTGAGGGGGAAGCGCTGCAGTTTTATCGAGACCTGCCTAAAGTGGTGAGACCTATCACCGTGTGTATTTCTCTGTGTTAGTTTGATTATTTACCGTCCCCCCGCTGGTAAATGGCACCGTTCACTTTACACTGACAGTCTAATGAATAGGTTACTGTATAGATTCTAGTAGTTCATTTACTATGTTATGTTCTGTCAGTTACTGTGGGTTATAGACTAGCAGTTATGTCGAACCTTGATGTCCAGATGTTTAGAACCTACAAAGACCAGCATTCTGCTAACAAGGCATGCTGGGATTTGTAGTTTCAAAAAAAAAAAAAATTAAAAAATCTGGATTGTTGACCTGCCAAGTTTCAACATCATTGAACTACATTGCCAACCTTAATTGCTAAGCTAAGTAAAAGGTTACATCACATTGCATTATGTGTGTTTACATAGCACTGATGCCTTGCAGCACTGAGGTCCTGAGTTTGATTCCCCCTTTGGACACATCTGCAAGGAATTTGTATGTTCTCCCTGTGCTTGCGTGGGTTTCCTCCGGGCACTCCGGTTTCCCCCACAATCATAAAGACATACTGATAGGTTGTATGTGTCAAATAAATGTGGCTAATACAGAAGGTGTTGGCGCTATATAAATTAATATTAATAATAATGTTTATTACAGCTTTACTGGATTATTGTGTTTCCTAGGATGTTCCATTTAATACACACCATACATACATCAGCTTATGGTGAGATCTTTGTGGCTAATCAGTGTTTCTCACCCTTTTTAACCCATAAAACTATTCTTATGTATCACAAGTGTGAAATTTTAGAATGTAAGCCACAATGGATATTTCCCTAATAATTATATTTTGTCTGTCCATGAAAAATCTATTTTTACTCTATTTTTACTCCGTAAAGCACTGGAGAGCTCCCGTTCATGATAAACAGAAGGGTCTGCATACAAATGATACCTTATCTATATACATGCACATGTGTCTAGGAGTACAAGGTGTATCAAAACAAAGCTGAACATTTTAAAACACACTGTGCTGTTTTGCTTGTGTGAATGCAGTGTTGTTAAAAAATTTTTTTTTTAAAATTAGCACAATGACCCCTATAGCCTGTTGATTAATTTAACATTTATAGAAATATGTCTCTTCATCTTGGCTTGCAACTCTTGCAACTAAAATATACAATTTAAACATTTCCGGGGCTAGGCCACACTGGTGTGCTTCTCAAGCGCTTATGGTCATGTTTTTCGCTCTGGTAGCCTGTGAGAATCGCATGCCAGCTTATCAAAATGTGGGTGACCACACTATGCGCTGCAATCTGTTTTCTGAGCCCAGGCATTCACCTTTTTTTCCAATTTGCTTGCATTACAGTAACGGAATATCAACAATTGTGCACACGGTAACGCACATGAAACTCACTACATGTATTTCCCGTGCTCTGTAGTGTGGCGGCAGCCAGGATGATTGATAGTTTTTATCATGAATATAACCAGTAAGGCAAATGCAAGTTCAATATCATACATTTAAATGGTATGTGTGTGTGTCAGGTCGGTTATTGCCCTTAAAGAATTCTGCCTTAGTTCAGATCAATTGTACAGTAATTTTAAATTGAATGCAAAAAAACTGTCAGCCAAGACATTTTTGGACTCTATAAATTGTGGTTTGTTATTTAATCTTAGGAACTCCATGCTCATCTAAATGGATCTATAAGCACATCCACTATGAAGAAGCTTATGGCCCACAAACCACATCTTGATATTCAAAATGGAATGACTATGATAGAAAAAGGACAAAAAAGAACACTTGAAGAGTGAGTGCAACATTTTAATAATGCATTGCAGTTGGTTATCCTAATTCATATTTTAAAATAATTCAGTCATTGATGCTGCATTTCTAATGTTACAGTGGTCTAATGTGGTGGGTGGTGCCAACCTCATTGTAGTCTGTAGGAGTGGTGAAAAATGATCTGACTGGTCAAAATGGTTTTACAATGAAGCAGAATCTAATTTATAACGATACTTTACAGCCTTAGACTATATAATAGCATTTTCCAATTAGTATAAGGAAAACTGAAAAAATCCTTACTCTCATAATTCCCAGAATAATGGTCAGATATTTAGCTAGAACAACAGAATGATCAGCTGTGATTTACAAACGTATCCAAAGACAAAAAAATATTGCAGATATTCCATTAGGACCAACCAAAATACAGAAATATCAGTCAGAAAGACCGAAATATCTGCTTGTGTGTACCTAGCCTTAGAGGAAACTAAAAAGCCTTAAAAACTAAACTCCTACACATGTAGCAACTGACATTTCTGGGGGAGGAGCCAGAGGGCAGTCACTTACTACATAAGTATTAGGGGAAATGCATATAGGGGGATGAGTATCCTATATAGAGTATTTTATTTCAAGGGTGGACTTGCTCTTTAAGTGCCAACTGTGATGAAGCACATTTATTGGCAAAAGTGACGTTGGGGGGTATGTTATAAAAAAATAGTTGGACAGTGCAATTATATAGCATAGCCCTGTAGTGCCTTCTTTTTAAAGCTGAAATTATTCCCCCCAAAATTAAAATTTTTCTTTACAGATGTTTTCAAATGTTTAAAATAATACATCAAATCACAGATACAGCAGAAGATATTTTACTGGTAAGTGTTTTATCATTCTGTACCCAAGCAAATTTGTTTTAAACAAGCTTCTTTCAGTTTAAGTATTTGTTTACAAATATGCATGGAATACTTTACATTTTTCTTTTAAAAGGGTGTGTCCTTTATTTTCATTAAACTATGGCAGATCACTGGACTGGTTTTACTTAAGTTTTACAGAGACCCCAGCTACACCCTTTCACAACTTATTGTGATGTGAACCTGACCCACATAAAAAATCTGAAATATACAGGAAATGAAACTCAGTGCAGCAAACTCCCAGTCTGTTATCCACCATTGAAGGGGCACCAATTAAGCCAGGCCATGCTGTGCTTAACAAACATCAAGAGAGCAAAATCATTATTTCCCCATAAATGAATTTACCTATTTTGAACTAGATTTTTTTTTAAGATTAATTGAAAAGCCAGAAAGTACCTTAACAGGCTATTATTAGACAACCCCTGTATTTGGTCCTTTTATAGCGAAAAAAATATTTGGCACCACAGACATTATTATGGCAACCGTTGTAGTGGCTCTGCACTCCGCGCTTGATTAGGAACGGTAACTAAAATGTGACTTATTATTGTGCTATATGTAAAAGCATACACCAAAAAGCCTGCCCGACGCGTTTCGAATGTACGTCACATTCTTACACTTAGGCTGAACCTGCTTACACTCTATAGTCCCGTCTGGTGGTACTTTGTTACATTGCTACATAGTTGCAGACCGTAATAGATGGTGTGAATAACAAGTAACCAAACACATGATGATTAACAATATCCACCTGGTTTGATACACTGTTACCACTCTGGATACACCTCCTAACAACTAGCCAGAACACTCACAAAACCACACAGGATATGTGAGCACACACAGTGGTGAGGTCCAGGGTTTATACACCTGAACCCTACAAGGATGAGTGTAAGTTCATTTAAGGGCATACCTCCAGTACATTTACTATTTTGCCAATCAGGGGAAGGTCAAGGCCACGAACACTCAATCCAGATACTCCACTAACCTGTAACAGACATTATTATGTTACAATTTCTTTATGTTATGGGACACTACAAGCTAATCACTTATTTACTCCATAATGCTGTAAGTCAAAGTCATTGACTCTTCTCTTTCCATTTTGGAAAAGCTAATTATAGAAGTTGCTTACCGAATAGGATTTGTGTAGGGAACCTCCTGCCAGCTGGTCTTAAGGAGCTTGGTGGATGGAAAAAAAAAAAAGATTGCAGTCTCTTTCTTCATGTAGCCACAGAATCAGTCACATGGCTATGGGCACCATTAGTAAATGAAATAATCCTTTTGTTCTTCATTAAAGGATGAATGAGAAGCTAAGAGTTAAGGCTTGTACACATGTGCGATCACAGGTCCCGAGACTGTCCTTACATTACCTGTTTCCTCCTGCGTTCTGGATAGCCGGAAGCCACGTCTTTGATTTTCATGCAAGCAGAGGGCGTTGGAGGAGAGAGGTAATGTAAGTATAGATCGAGGGAGTTTCTGCAAAAATTACTATAGCGGTTGGGGCTGGCGGGAGGGAGCCCTACACTACAGCAATATATATGCACTACATGCATATATATAACACAATAATATGTGAGACAAGGTGTTAATAGTGATAATAGTGTCCTTTATTCAGAACAATATTTGAAACAAATTGTATTTATGATAATTGTTGTTTTTATATTGTAACTATTGTAACAAGTGAAGGGTTATACAGTGTCAGCTGAGCACAAGTGAGACATGGATACACACAGAGATCAAAATTAGGAATGCATCATCCCGTAGGATGAGGGTGCCTATTTAGGAAAATGGAGGAAAAGCGATCAGTAGCCTATGAGTAAGAGAGTGAGAGGCTCTCGAAACAGCGTGATTTGATTTTAATGAGTTCCAAATAAAGTGTTATGTTTTTAATTTGAGGAGCCGAATACACTCCGAGCACTTCGGCACCCGGACCACTCACAAGGAGGGTCCAAGCATTCCATGTGTGTTTACTAATGTAATTGAGCCGTATTATAACTCAAGCGACAGGCCCGGGGTTTTTTACACCCAGACCTCTTCGAACTAATAGTGAGTAGAAGGTTGTTACTCCACTACATATATTGTTACCGGTATATAAATTTCCCTAAATGGGGGATAGTGTGCACCACATGGTAATACAGACCATACCAGTCAGCATCTCGCATCATCAGCTCCTTAACAAAACCTTAACTTTTAGTCCCTTTTCTGGGGGTTCTCTATAGAAATTCAAGGTTTCTTTATTTACAGTCACTTTCTTAGGGTCACAGTTCGTATTTGGATCTCTCACGCTCTGCACACTGTTAAATAGGGCAAAAGCAACCTTGATTTGCAGAATGTTATGTCACATTGTTTTGACTTGAGATACAGATACTGTACCAGGATTGCATTGTTTCTTCATAACTTGTGTAGTACAGTATACGTTTGCATTCTCCTCACTACAGATAGTTGGGTAAGTGAGACATGCCTTTGTTTAAGTTCCTGTTGCTAAAAAAAAAGTTTGTTTTCCTAAGAACTCTATATTATTTGTGTTGACCTAGATTCAGTACATCAACTTGTGTTTTGTAATTCCAATGTTGTACTTAATAACATATGACTTGCAAAACTTGATTTTTTCCCCTTCTTTCTTTACTGTTAGGTCCTGCTGAAATAAAAATAAATACAGCTTAGGGCAAAGACTACATAATATCTGAGGATATTTTTTAACCTTCCACTGAGTAAATTATTTAATTTTAAAAGAAAAGAGAGACACTCCTCCATTAAAACATTTTTTTAATCATAATTATAACATGCAATCAAATCAAACAGGACATAGCGCCATCTGGTGTGTTTTAGCATGTGCCTTTAATGATAGGTGACTATGTCCTCTTAATACTGCTATTTAAAGAGAGGGCATTAATTAAAACCCCAGTTTTCATAAATTCCATGTTTAGCCTGTGTACATATGAGCTTAACCCGTTTCAACGTGATCGATTGCTTACTGCGATAGATTGCGATAGATTGGCCTGTCCAAATTATTTGAAATTTCCTCTGTCACTGCCATTTTTAGGCCAATTTTATAGGTAAAAAATGGATCAAATCTGTTGGAAATTTCCCCTGATTTCATAATTTTCGATAGGCCATGCATCAGTCACACCAAAATATCGGTTTACCGATTAGTAGTCTATCTGAAGGAAATATTGGACCAGGGTGTGTACAGACCTTAGGGCAAAGTTTATATAAGAATCATTATAAAAACGTGTTAACATTGGAACTATATTACCCCCAGACTTTTTCCTTGTCCTGCAATCTTAACAACACTTTTTCCTATCCCACATATTCTTGTTGCTGGTTTTTTTTTACTTTTAGGTAACAAAGGATGTCATCAAAGAATTTGCTGCAGATGGTGTAAAATACTTAGAACTGCGAAGCACACCTAGAGATACTTCTATGGGTAAAGAAAAAAATGCATATTTACAGGATTTTATAACCAAGTATAAGGCTCCTATGTTTTTATATTACAATATGTAGATTTCCTTCCATAAAAGCCATTGACTTTAATGGGAATTAAGTTCATGGAAACACATAACAGTCTGTAGGTTAATTATGAATTGTGTGTTTTCGGGCGACCGACCGATTCACAGGCAAAAATATCTCCTGGTGTTTGGGGGGGCAGCCGCAACTGACCTCGATCGTCCGTCCATTTGTCTGGATGTGAAATGTTGGAAAATCCCGATCAATCCTGCGGTTCCCTATGGGAACGCATGGTCGATCGTTCGCAAATTCGCCCGTGGGGGAATTAGCCGCGACCGACAGACATTTGTCCTGGCCGAGCGCTCGCTCGGGACAAATAGTCCCTCCGTGTGTACCCAGCTTTAGGGGAAGCATAGATAAAA
This sequence comes from Hymenochirus boettgeri, assembly GCA_019447015.1. Classification (NCBI taxonomy): domain Eukaryota; kingdom Metazoa; phylum Chordata; class Amphibia; order Anura; family Pipidae; genus Hymenochirus; species Hymenochirus boettgeri. The sequence goes on from CM033471.1 coordinate 182,458,030, forward strand.
AGATTGTTACATTTTCTCAACATTTATGCTTTTAGTGTTTGTTACTGCTAACCATGTAGCAGTAGACAATTGCTATTGATAAAAGCAAAGTTATTTTGAAATTATTGCTATTGGAATGATTGAAGACGCAATTTTGAAACATTTATATTGTCTTTCTTTATTGTGCCCAATAAAGAAAGACTGTTTAATTGCAAAATATCTTTGTCTTTGGTGTCAGTTTTAACATATACCCTCTGTTCTCTAGCCAAAACAACAATTTTCTAAAAAGTTTCTATCATGTGGTATTTGGATGTATTATTTTCCAGGATAGAACTAGGGATGGCTCGAACCCGAGTTCGGGCCGAACTTTACAAGTCTGTCCTAACTCAAACTAAAACTAGTTTGTTTTCCGAACTTGCAGCTGTATTTTTGATAATTATCAAAAAATGTGATAATTATCACATTTCTGAGCCGTTCGCTAACCCTAGAATAAAGCGTTCGATTTTTAGTAACCCTCGAATGTAGCATTCATTTTCGCTAGCACTCGAATGCAATTGACAATTTTCAGTAACCCTCGAATGTAGCATTCGGTTTCGCTAACACTCGAATGTAACTGACGATTTTCGATAACCCTCGAATGTAGCTGCCGATTTCGGTAACCCTCGAATATAGCATGCAGAGAACCCGACAATTTCCCGATCGTGGGGAAAGAAGTGTTTAAACAAGTTTTAGTGATAGGTGCATGTTCCCCAGGTGCTTCAGACATTTACAGTAAGTTACCACTTTTATTTTAACTGTTATTCACCCAAACACTGAACTTTTACTGAAGTTTGGTAATGAACCGCGATTCACTAAGTTCGGCCATCTCTAGACATAACATTGCTCATGAAGGCTGTGCAGAGGTGTATTTGGTAAAAGCCGTTCAGCCACAACAATTTAAAGTTAAAGTCAAGCTAACCTTTATTACACCAGTTAGAATAACAGGCAATTTTTAGTATTTTTAGTCAACCCTCAACGTGTGTGGATGCAATTCCCTGGCTTTATTTGTAGTAGAATATGATAATATCTTTGAGTTGTGTTGACATTTTGCAGCATTTTTTTTTTAGGTTTGACAAAAAGGTCCTATGTGGAGACTGTGCTTGAAGGCATTAAGCAGTGCAAGGAAGAAGATCTGGATATCGATGTGAGGTATAATTTTCATTTACAAAACTGTAACTTGCTTTTAATAAGGTCTGTATGCTATCTTAATTATAAATGCTATTGAAATAATGTGTGTATGTGCATACAAGTTTTAATAACTTTTTCTACCCTAAAGGTAGGATGTATTTTCTGGTAGCTATGTGACATTTTGTTAAAATTGTTAGCCTTCTATAAACCCTCTGATACTCTGAATTTTAAGATGTTACTAATATAAATAATGTTAATGTCAAGATGTAATATTACAATGTTGGTGAATATAAATAAAACAAATTAAAAAAAAAATTGTTAGCCTTTTTCCCCTATAGTTGTTAATATTAAACAAAATTATTAAAAAATAATTGTAATTTAGAATGTAACACTTCTCACCCATTTGATTTACAGATATCTGCTATCAGTTGATAGAAGAGGGGGTCCGACAGTTGCAAAAGAAACTGTTAAGCTTGCAGAAGAATTTTACTGTTCTACCAATGAACTAGTGCTTGGTGTGGATCTCAGTGGTGATCCATCTGTGAGTCTTGCTTACTTATAACAATATTTTACCTAACTTTTCTAAAGTAGAGATCGCATAGAGTATAGTAGCAATAATGGTATAAAAGATGCATTTTGGTCAACTAAAGAAATGGTTCAGAAACAAATAAATAAGGTTAATATCAATAAGGCTCCTAGACCAGATAAAATACTTCCGCTTACTTTAGTGTTATCCAAGCCATTATTTCTTATTTTTTCAGATTCCCTCATAACTGAAAGTGTGACTCTGGATTGGAAAAAGCCGATTCCAATATTCAAAAAGGGTAGTCATTCACAGCCAGGCCTGTAAATATAATCTAATGTTATTAGATAGCTGTGGCTTTAAATGTTTTTTTGTAGCATCCTCCTATACCCTACCTTTACTGCATGAAAATTTCTGTTTTCAGTCACATAAAGTATGGATGTCTAGGCACATCAAACAGCAAGTTGCCAGAGACTTCAATAGGTTCAAATCTCCACAGTCCTCTTCCTTAGGACTATAATCATATAGTTGATTTATATAGTATTGAGAGGTGCACAATATATTAAATTGCTAAATGCTTTTATTAGAGAACCACACATACGTTTTGGGGATCACGTTGTCCCCTTCATCAGGGTATGATGATGATTTAGCACTTGAATATAGTCTGCATCTCAATACTGTATAAAGTTGCTGACTTCCTCTTCATGTATGCTCTCGTTTTTGGCTCCGCCCCACAAGTTTTGGTGAATCCCTTTGTCAAACAATACTGTTCCCAGCTGCAGAGTGGGCAACATAACGTCAGTGCATGCGCGTGTCGCGGTGTCCTCGTTATGTGCATGACGTCATCACGCCGCAACCAAAGAGCATGCCGTGATCACGTCATGTACGTGCACGCTCATGGCCACGTCTTGTGCGCAATGATGACAGTGCGCGCATGCGCTCTGCAGCCAGTGATCAGTATTGTTCGACAAGGGATTTGTCAAAACTCTTGGGGGCGAAGCTAAATACTGGAGGAGGAAGCCAGCAACTTTCACATCCTTACACATAGGCTGAACCTGCTTACACTATTTCCTGTCTTAAATATCCCAGACGTCTGGTGGTACTCGGTAGCATTGCTACATAGTTGCAGACCATAGTAGATGGTGTGAATAACAAATAACCAAACACATGATGCTTCACAATATCCACCTGGTAAGGATTGATACACTGTTACCGTTCTGGATACACCTCCTAACAACTAGCCAGAACCCTCTCAAAACCACACAGGATATGTGAGCGCACACACAGTGGTGAGCTCCAGGGTTTATACACCTGGACCCTACATGGACTAGTGTCCATTTAGGGTTTATACACCTGTACCACACTGGTCCATGTAGGGTCCATACCTCCAGTCCATTTGTCCATTTACTATATTGCCAATCAGGGGAAGGCCGAGGCCACGAACACTTAATACAGATACTCCACTAACCTGAGTTTGAGACAATGGAAATTTCCATTTGGAAAAGCTATTATAGTAGTTGCTTATAGGAATTAAGTAGAGAACCTCCTGCGTGCTGGTCTTTAGTGTGCGCATACAGCACACCAACTGTCAAACCATTCCACCTACAGCAAAACTGCTTACAAAAAAGCGGATATGTAAGATGCTTCAGATTAGATATCTAATAAAATAGGGTGCAGATCAAAAAAAAAAAAAACAATGATAGTTGGGGTGAATAATGGTTTCCACTCATAGGCAATTTAAAAAAAACTAATTCCTCAGTGTACATGCCCTTTAAAGCCACAGCTATCCCATAATATTAAGTTATATTTACAGTGTACATACCCTTTAACCTCCGTGGTTGGAAAGATACTGGAAAGTTTGATACGGGAACATATTCTTGAGTATTTTTCAAGGACTGACTTTGTAATCAGCAGTTGGAATTTAGACTAATACTTGGGCTTTGCTGAGGCTTTTGATATAGTTCCCCATAGGCGACTAAGTTATAAGCTAAGGTCTGTTGGTCTGGGGTGTCACATTTGTACATGGATAGAAAATTGGCTGATGGATAGGATTCAGAGAGTAGTTGTTAATGGGACTTCATCAATATGGACAAAAGTGGGGTGCAACAGGGTTCTGTTTTGGGGCCACTTCTATTTAATCTGTTTATTAATGATTTGGAAGTGGGTATTCTCAGCAAGGTCTCTGTTTGCAAACCACACAAAACTTTGTTGCCCATTAAAAGCTACAGATGATGTGCAAATACTGCAGGTGGATCTAAATAGATTGTCACATTGGGCTGCTAAATGGCAGATGAAATTCGATGTTGATAAATGTAAGGTGATACATTTTGGACTTCCTTGTGCTGCATATACTGTAAATGGATCTGTATTAAGTGAATCTCTGTTGGAAAAGGATCTTGGATTTTTGGTGGATAGCAAACCTAAATGTAGCAAGCTGTACCAGGCAGCAACAGGTCGAGCCAGCAAGATATTGTCTTGTATAAAGAGGGGTATGGATTAAAGGGGGAAAAATGTTATTCTCCCTCTTTACAAAGCATTGAGAAATCCAATAAAAGTTGGGCACACCAGGCTTGATCAAACCTCCATTTATTATGTGACGTTTCGGTGCTCCTACAACACCTTCTTCAGACCAACAATCAAGTGAGCAATCAGTGTAACTGTGTACTATTTATAGTCAAACCAATCAGGAGTAAGATGGCCATCTAGTGGTCAACATCTCAACATATAATTACAAATATAGTGCTACATCAACAGATATATATTCAAAAGTGCTAGTGCTAAAAGGTAAGTATAAATATGATAAAATTGAATATATATAATAAAAAATATTTTAAAAAAGTTCTATACAAATATATATATAAGACAAATAGATATAGGTCAATACATAAAAAAATAGGAAATAGATACTGATACAATGATGCAATCCTAGACGATATAAAATACAGTTAAATAGATTATCTCTTAGGTAGAAAACAAGTAAGACCGAGATTAGTATTAAGTCCTTTAGGTTGGACCGATTATACCGATTAGTATATCCTTTTTAACCTTTTGTTAAATTTAACTTCTGATAAGGATTACATTCAACCAAAAGGGAAATTTGTAGGGCATGCACTGCAATCCCTTTCTTAAAGGGCATCTCCACCCTCATTACAAACTTTAATATCTTGCAGGCCATGCCCTCCCACCCCCAACAGCTATATTGGGACTTTTAAAATCAATTGCAAACTCTACTTACAAGCTCCTCATTCCAGTGTCATTCTGGTCCCGCTCACCTGCCTGCCGGAACTACAAGCAGGGGGCCGGACCGGCAGCCGCAGTTGTGATTGGCTGAGAGGCAGCCAGTCATAGCCACGGCTGCCACCAATACAGAATACTGCGGGAGCGAGGTTCTGTAAATAGAGTTTGCAGTAGTTTTTTAAGTTCCATTGTAGCGGGTTGAGGGTGGGAGGGCATGGCCTGCATTACACGGTAGATGATCAGCAGCCAGGGAGGGAGGGAGGGGAGGAAAGGGTTCATCTGCATATGTCAGCAGCAACTGAGAGGACAGAGCAGAGGCAGCAACCTTTTGAACAGGAAGACAGTTCCTACCCTACAGTTACCTGGACTTTAAAGAGGCACTACAGGATAACCATAAGGAGCAGGGATGTACGGTAAGGATTTTTTTTAATATTGTTCAGTGGGGCCAGTAGTTGGTGAATTTTTAGTTTGGGGGTGGACATGCCCTTTAAATTTGCTCTAAACATCATAAACCTAAAGTCTTTTTGCATAGAGGTCAGGTCATAGTCTCTATTGAGACAATGAGGTGTGAGCAAATTACATTTTTTCACCCACCACACCTCTCTTTGCTTCAATGTAAGTGCCCTGTCTCCTCTATGTGAATGTTGTACTATCTCAAACACCATAAAGTGTAATTCTACACCCTTATGGCCTGCATCTGCAGAATCCTTTGATACTGGTAAATTGTCATCCTTTGACCGAATGCTGGAACCCACATAGAGGAGTTGACATGGACAGCACAGATTTCGTATCACACGTATAATGTCCCCTAAGTTTGTATTCCTGGGAGGTAACCTGATGTTGGAACACAAGTCCCTTTTCTACATGCTGACATTGTGTGCAATGTAGGCAACTGAACATACCAAATCTCATTTGTCCTAAGAAAATCTCCCCCCTTATGCTCTGTTCTAAAGACAGATCTCACCAGCTGGCTCCCCAAGTATCGTCCTCTCATATATGAAACCAATGGTGGGTCCAAGAATTCTGTTACCTGTGGGTATGCTACCTTAATATGACAGTTATTACAAACTAGTTGTCCACTACCCACACTATAATCCATCACAAGTGGGATTCTATTTCTTTTCTCTACCCTGTTCCCATTATGTCTCTCCTTCTTAGAGCATTTTCTAACTGTTGTTAAGAGTAGCCCCTACATCTGAATTTAACATACATGATTCTCCTCTGTCTCTCATGGATCACTCACTATTCTCTGAATCTTTGCAAACTGACTAATGGGAATCGCCTTCCTAGTGTGTGTTGGATGGAAGCTCTGATCCTCAAGCCAAGCCATAAAGGCATTGCATATGAAGGGGCCACATTGGGCCCCATGTCTGTTCCCCTCATTTATATATAAAACCTGCCATTAAATGAAAAGTAATTCTCACATAGAATAAACTCAAGACACTGCATGAAAAATTCTAACTGAGCATCTTGGTATATAATCAGACATCACTAACCTCCTCTTGACGGCTTTCATCCCCTCCCCATGAGGACACATCCAAGTAACCAGAATTATGTAATTTCAATCATCTACCACAACATTGTGTAATTTCTCTAAAAAGTCATTAGAATGTTTAAGATGTGATTGTGTTTCCCTTCCACCGTTTTGTAGAACTAGTCTGCATTGTAAAGCAGATGCAAATACAAACTAGGTATTACACTAGCCCCTCCCCTTGTAACAAGGAAGTGACATCATCCTACATAATGAAATAATCTGCACATGTTTTGCTTCATGACAATATGAATACATACATGAATATTGTTAATCACAACAATCTCTAACAAGATTTTAAAGATACATATTTCCTATCAATCTAGACAAGAGGAAATAACACCAAGGTCAAAAACAGACCCTATACACAAGTTTTACTAAATAAATGTAAGTCGTAGTCTCTGTTCAGGCCATAAGGATGTAGTGAGCCCACACTTCCTTTTGTTTAATCTAAGTTCACGGTGACCCCCTAGTGATTGGGGAAAGGGATGGATAATAAGAGGTATCCATTATAACAAGTGCCCCCCCTTATCAGAGGGCTTAATTACATGTAAGATCTTGCCTTTTAATCTCTCAAAACTTAAGTTCAATCAATGTTTAACATTGAGAAATCCTCTATGCAACCCAATTAAAGTTAATATATGACCGACAATATTCATACAACGGTATATACCTTTTAATATAAATTTTTTTTTTATATCTTGACATTTTATTTTTGCTGTAGGTAGGTCATGGTAAGGACTTTGTGGATTCTTTAAGTGAAGCAAGAAGATCTGGCCTTAAATTGGCTCTCCATTTATCTGAGGTAATTTGCACCCCTTGATATCTGACAAATTATGAATGACATCAAAGATGTAAATAATCCCTTGTATTTTAGTTCCTTTTGATAACATTTTACAGACTTTAGTATTCCATAGGTTTCCTAAAAGAAAATCCATTATTTCCCTGTGAAATCTTGCAGAAGCAATGCTAAAATAATTTCTAGTATCTCCTAATACCATTAAATGTAAAGTTCAGCACAGATACATATGCTTTCAAGAAAAAAGGTCATTTTTAGTGCCCATAATCTACCCAACCAGCAATTCCTCTGTGAATAAATGTTGAATAAAAATGCCTGTTTTACAGGACCACAATAGTGTCCATTATGGTCTATGTACCTGGGTTGACTTTGTTTCTCAGTAGAAATCTAGGCATAGTCGACACATCCAACAGCCAATACCTCTTGGAAAGAAGTACTGTTCCAGGACCTAATATTGCAGCTCACTACTGGCCACAGCAAAATATATCAAACCAGTTGATTGTTAAAAAAATAGACAATTTGTAGAATACCCAGTTATGTGTAATATAGATAATCTAAATAATAATTTTCCCATTTAACTTCCCCCATTTAACTCATTTTATTAGTCACAATGGTACAGTGGAATGTTAAGCTAGGTACAAACGGAGGGACTATTTGTTCCGACCAAGCGCTTGCTACGAGTGAGCGCTCGGCCGGGACAAATGTCAGTCAGTTGCAGCCGAACTTGCAAAACAATCGATCAGAATCGATCACGACCGGCTGCCCCAAACCAGCAGATATTTTCAGGTGACCGTCCGAAAGTGCCGTGGATCGGTTGAAAATATCTGCTGGTGTGTACCCAGCCTTAGTGTAAAATTGTAAGAATGCTGGCAGGACATGAGGTCAATAGTCATGTGTTCAGTGTTTAATGCTGTGACTCCAGTTTATAGATACTTGATTAGTCAGAGAAAAAGAGAATCTTGTTATAGAGAAATGTATTAAAGGGTATGTCCACCCTAAAAATAACTTAATATCCTGTAGGGGACCCTAGCCCACCCCCAACTGCCAGATTTGTTTGTTAAAAAAAAGCATCATCCATGCTGGAACTTATCACCAAGAAACCAATGTATGATTTCCTACTATATAATTTATTCTTGCATAACCAGCTTCGGGAGATGAAATATGGATCCTATGCTCTCTCCTTTTCTTTTACTTAGTACATGCTTTTTTTTTACCTCTTATGATACAATAACAACACAGACAATATGGTTTTCCCCTCCCTCTTCCAGTTCATTAATAACACTACAGTGGTGTTAAATTTTAGTTTCGGGGGTGGACATGCCCTTTAAATATGTTGAAAGGCATTTCCATCCTAGAGCAAAAATCTTTACTTACCTTTCTCCATCGTGTTTCTTCTCCCAGTCTTTGCCCCTGTTAGTCATTACTCTGTAAGTTCAGAGAGTATTTAGAGAGGGAAGGTAACAGTTTTCATTTGGGGTGGACATGCTCTTTAATTCTCTAATATGATAATAATGTGCTAGACTGTTTAGGGATCGCAGCATGGTAAGTAACTAAAATGATCTCTGGGTTGGGGGGGATATGTAAAAGTTTTTGTTATGAAGGTGGACATGCCCTTTAAGTTTCCAATAGGATACTAATGTGCCAGACTGTTTTAATCCCATTCCATCTCTAAGATGTATTAGACAGGAAAGTGCATATATAATTTAAAGCTAAGTGAATAATATTGCATGCATTTTATAATAAGGTAATATTGGGTGCAACCAGGTCACGAGGGCCAGTGGTTAAATAAGCCAATAAAGAGCCGTTGTACTCCAGACTTGATGACAGTGGGCTATTGATACAAATACCATCTAACACTAAACATTTCGTTGTGGTAAACCCATCTTCCTTAGTCAAACGGGTACAAACAGGAGTCCAAACAGAAAAATGTGTTACCTACCTACCGTTAAGTAAATTCAGATTGCTCTACAAATGTACCACAGACAGAATAATTTAAAACATAACGTGTAAGAAATACATATGACAGCCATAGGTTCCTTTCACAAACTTTCAGTGCATGACTTTTTGGAGACAAGCACTAGATGTTTCATACCTCAATAGGTCCTTCTTTAGGTGGAAATACAGACACATAACACACCCTTGTATACACAAGAAAGAGAATTACAAAACTGCTTCTACCATGCTTCCTACTGTCCTCAGCACTGTATTTAATACAGAAAAGACCAGGACATTAACCTGGAAGATCAAAACTGTATGTGCTGGTGCTCCTTAATGAAATAGTATTGGGAGGTAGGAATAATCAATCCTGCCTCCCTAGCCTAGATCAAAAATCAAAATCAAAGCCTGTTAAGAACTGGATGAAGTATCTGTGTGTATCAAAATCAAAGCCTGTTAAGAACTGGATGAAGTATCTGTGTGTATGTGCAGTGTCAGATCACACCTCCTAACCTCAGTCACATGCTTCCTTGCTTTATCTGTCCTGTAAAAGGATTGGCTAGATATTATTAATGGGTGTGACCAACTGTAACAATTTTGTGCCATAGCTGAGGACTGAGCATGTGCAGAACATAATGGTCGTTGACCAAACTGTCTGATACTAGAATGCTGAGAAGTAAAGCACAAACCATACGTTATTTAGGTAAATTTCCTAGCGTATGTATCAAAATAAGAGGTAAGACACAGATTATTGGTTTTATATCAAGGTGTTCGGTCTTCTGGCTCAGTGTTATGTGGCTTTAGTTGCCCTTTAATGTTATGTAAAGATTGCAAAGAATCTTGGATAAAAAGTACAGATGTGTCAAGTGTATCTCAGTCTAAAACATTTTAAGAACCATTAAAGGAGAACCATACTGCATATAAAGTTTTTCCAAAAACAGTTCAAATAGAAAGTACCTGGGTCAGGAAGGTAGGATTTTTTTACTCTCTACCTCCCAATGTCCTTTCCATGATGAGCGGTAGCACGAAGACTCCTGCTTTAGAACTATCTTCAATACAGGAAGGCTCAGGGCCATAAACTGACAGATGAAAACTATCTGCTGTAGCTACTCACCAAGCAATATTGGGAGATAGGAATAATGAATTCTTCAGTATTTCCCTGCCCCTGGTACTTTTCATTTTTAAAGAGTTAATTTTTACAGTTAAGTTGTCCTTTAATAAATATGCAAGGATGCTGCCATTCAGACACTTACAGCTCAAAAATATTTGCCTAATGCAGTGCTATAATTTACAAAAGAGAATTCAGCTGTTCTATTTCAAGGTGGTGACAGGAATTTTTTGCAGATTCCCAATCAAGAGGAGGAGACAGAACTTTTACTTGCAGTTCCTCCAGACAGGATTGGACATGGAACATTCCTTACTGCTTCAACTAACATTGTAGAGAGAGTGAAACAACAAAATATACCTCTAGGTAAGGGAAAAAACAATAATAACTTCTCTATGCATCTACCTAAAATGTCTGATAATTATATCAATTCATAATGTGGGTCATTTTGGTAATGAGTGACATATGAAAAGAACTGTACTGCATTTATTTGGTAACAATATTACTACAGGAATACACCCCACTAGACCGATAAATATAAGGTAGGTTTATCTATGGAAAGACAATTTTAAGATCAATGCCAAACCCATGGATGTAGAAAGAAAATGTTAAAGAGCATGTCCACCAATAAAATGAAAATTTACATAACTGCAGCGCACCCCTAAAGATGCACCTGAACATACTTATATATATATTTAAAGGGAAATTGTGCAAGGGCAATTGTGGTCTCCAAACAATTTAGGGTGAAATGAAAGCCTGCAGTATTTTATTTAAACTGAGCCGACAATCGCATCTCTGGCTGCAGCCTGTGAGAAGTTACATTAGGGTGAATGTTCAAACTTCCTGTTTTCAGTAGGTTGAGTGACATCACCAGACCTCTGCCACGCCATCCGCCCCCTGGGGAGAAGCATGCTCAGTTAAAGGACAATTATACTCATGCAGTAACCGACTTCTTTATGGCTCCTCCCACAATCATTGTCACTGACAATTCTCCCATCCTTGACACTGAGGAACATATGTTAATGAGGGATGGGGAGGGGCTTGAAAATTGTCAGTTACTGCATGAGTATAATTCTCCTTTAAGACTTAATGCTGGGGAAAACAGGAAATGCTTGGGAGAATTTTTTTTTATTTTTGATGCAGGAAGAGGCTGATCACATGACTACAAGCTGGTCACATGGCTAAAAAACGGGAAGTAATATTGCTAACCGTTTCCAGCAATAACAAATTTTATCTTGAGATGTGGTTTAGGTTTTATTTTGAAGGTATGGTGGAAGGCTTTTTATATAATTCTTACTAGTTTGGAAGAATTGGAGACCACAGTTACCCTTTAATGAGACTAAGTATAGATAGAAATCTATATTTCTATTTATTAATTTCTATGTATAGGTAATAAAAAAAGATTAGTAACACAACCAAAAAATATATATATCAGGCAAAATTACTACAAATAAACCCCTATAAAATACAATATATTAAATAATATTCCCTCTAATTTTCTGCTGTATCTACTTGTAGGTCCTTCCAAACCATGAACTGGGTAAAGATATATAGCAAATGCACAGCAAAAATTGCATCTGTGGTAAAAGTGCTAGTACTGTGTAACAGGCTATTAATACAGATAACTCTTATTAACTAATTTATATTCACAATGTTTCTACTTTCATCAATGGCTAACACGGTACAATTCTCTACTACTAATTGAATCCTGTAACCATCCAGAATCCAAATACATTAGTGTAGGTTTAGTGCTTGAAGCAATGTTCATTGATTTAAAGGGCATGTCCACCCTAAAATAATTTTTAAATATATGGTAGATACCCCCTGCCCACCCCCAACCGCCATGTTATTTTTCTTTAAAAAAACAAAAAACACAATTATAACTGTACTTACAGCCCAGAACTTGCAAGCAGAGGAATGGACCATCAGCCCCGTCTGTGATTGGCTAAGATACAACCAATCACAGATGCGGCTTCTGTCAATGGGGAGCACCAAGGGAACAAAGTGCTGTAAGTACAGTATAACTTGGCAGTTAGGGATGGGCAGGGGGTATCTCCCATATGTTAAAAGGATTTAAGGCTAAAGGTGGAAGGACAAGCCTGGATGCATCCGGATGGTGGGAGGGCTCCCCTGCACATGTCACTGTCCTTACTGAAGTTAAGGAAGCAGCAGGATTGGATGACTCACAGACAGCTCCTACTCTTCACTTTCTGGAACTTTGGACAAGCACTATGGGAGAACCATAAAGAGCAGAGATGTAAGGTAAGGATTTTTTTTTAAACTTCACAGTGGTGCCAGTAATGGGTTAAATTTTAGTTTTGGGGGTGGACATGTCCTTTAAGTTCAAAGTGTGTGTACTCCCCCCTCTCTCTCATTTTCTCTTCTGTTACCTATACATAGAAATAAATTATTATGGATTTATATAGCACCAACATCTTCTGTGGTGTTGGCACTATACAAATCATTACATACAGGGTAATACATATTATACAAAGTTATACATATTGCATATGCAGGTAATATATAATAAGTACACAGAGTGATGAATTACTTACAGCAATACTGTGATACAATAGGAAAAAAGACCCTGTCCCCGACTGATATTTTGCACAATATATATGCGCTGCTAACCAGATATTTAAGGATAATTATGGTACCCATTCTGAGTTAGCAGGCCTCTCCCTCCCTGCAGTTACTCAAGGTTGTGACAACTAATATCACAGCCAATGATTAAAGGGCATGTCCACCCCCCAAAACTATAATCCCTCCCCCCCACTACTGACCCCCATTGTGTAGTGTAGTGTAATCCTTACCTCACATCCCAGCTCCATATGGTTCTCCTGTAGTCCCCGTCCCAAAGTCCAAAAAACTGTCCACCAGGAGGATAGCAGAGTCCATATAGGACTCTGCCTCCTACCTGGCCTCCGGGAGAAGTTTGGCATGTGTACTGCAGCCCTTCTCCCCCTCCTGATTAGGATTCCCTCCCCCTAGTGTAAAAATCTTTTTACATAACATTCCCCGTCCACCCAGCCCCAACCGCTATATTTGTATTATCAGAAAATGCCCAAAACATTACTTACCTTCCCTCTTTCCTCCTCCACACTGAACTCCCGTCAGCCGCATCAATGACGCGACTGCTGGTCCCGCCCCTCTGCTTGCATTTTCTCACAAGCAGAGGGCCTGGCAGCGCGGCGGAGGAAAGAGGGAAGGTAAGTAATGTTTTGGGCTTTTTCTGATAATACAAATATAGCGGTTGGGGCTGGGGGGACAGGGGGAATGTTAGGTAAAAAAATTTTTAGAAGGGTGGACATACCCTTTAACTGCTGTTTCACCTGCTGCCTCCGCTGCACATGCTCAAGCTTATAAAAAGTTCATTGAGAAAAAGGAGGAGTCATATACCATTGCCAGAAACGAATATAACTTATGATTAAATATTTTGTTTCAATTGCATGTAATAAACTGGTAAAATAGCAGTTGGGGTTGCAGGCAAATTACCGACAAGTCACCGACAAGTTAAAGGGCAAGTCCAGCCCCAAAATGAAAACTTAAAAATCACCTCCCAAAACCCCAAACTGTAATAATTCAAATATATAAGTCTAACCTGAAATCCTGCACAATGTCCTGTTTCCCCTGTTTCTGCTTCCTGGTTCTTCCAGTTAGCAACTGTCAGTTATGGATTTGACAGTTGACATCACAGCCAATGACTGAATGCCTCTTCTGAACATGCCCAGGCTCAGTTTCCATGAGGCATCCAGAAGCATAGCAGGCATACAGTAAGGAATTCATAGGACATAGAACTATGATATACCAACAGATTTTAAAGAGGCCATTCTTTCTAAAAGATGTTCTTATGAGGGTGAAGTTGTCCTTTAATACCAGTATATTCTATTATTATGCCATTGCCATATCTTTCCAAATCTTTTGTATTTTCGCTAACATGGAAATCAATGGAACGCGAACATTTCTGCAGTTTCCGATGTGATTGCGTTTCCGTTTTGCATTTTTCGCAAAATTGCATGTGTTTTCTCTTTGAAAATAGCAAAACCGCATGCGTGAACGCACAGAAATCGCACACTCGATAACACTTGCAAATTGGTGCATTGCAGTGTGTCCTCGGCCTTAAAGGGCATGTCCACCCCCAAAACTATAATCCCCCCACTACTGCCCCATCATGTAGTGTAGTTTAATCCTACCTCACATCCCACTCCATAGGGTTCTCCTTTAATCCCCCCCCAAAGTCCCAAAACTGACCACCAGGAGGATAGCAGGGCTCTGCCTCCTACCTGGCCTCCGGTAGATTTTTGCCATGCGTACTGCAGCCCTTCTCCCCCCTCCCTCCCCCTCCCGATTCCCTCCCCCTAGCGTGAAATCATTCCCCCTGGGCTCCCAGCCTCAACCGCTATGTTTATATCTTTAGAAAGCTCCCCAAACTTTACTTACCTCTCATCTTTCCTCCGGCGAAGTGAGCTGCCGGCAGCCGCGTCCGTGATTGGCTGCCGCTCAGCCAATCACAGACGCGGCTGCCGGTCCCGCCCCTCCGCTTGCATTTTCTCGCAAGCAGAGGGCCGGGAGCGCGGCGGAGGAAAGAGGGGAGGTAAGTAGAGTTTGGGGGGGATTCTAAAGATACAACTATAGCGGTTGGGGCTGGGAGCCCTTGGGGAATCTTATATAAAAAAATATTATTTTGGGTGGACATACCCTTTAAAGAATGTTTATGAGAGCTTACTGCACAGACCATTAAAATATTGACTATATCACTGCACAAGCATGGCTCCTCCAATGTAAACAGCCCTAACTTGTCTAATCTGTCTGCATAGTCAAGCCCCTCCATTCCCCATGTTAATTTAGTTGCCCTCTGAACTGTTTCCATTTACAAGATATCCCTTTTATATATGGGAGTTTATATATGGGATTCCAAAACTGCACAGCATATTCTAAATTAGACTTTACCAGTAGTTTTAGGGAGAATAATATTTTTCTCCCTAATTCTAAATCTTTTTATACAAGACAATAAAGGATATTTAAAGGGCATGTCCACCCCCAAAACTAAAATGTAACCCACTGCTGACCTCACTGTGTAGTGTTAAAAATCCTTACCTAACATCTCTGCTGGAAACTGAAGAGTAAGAGCCTTCCTTGCGTAAAAAGGTTTCTGCCCCTTCCCTGTCAATGTTAATTTTAGGGGGGGGAAATACCGTTTCACAATGCATTACTGGACTTAAATGTGGCTTTACGTTCCGTTAAATTTGACACTACAAGGTAGGATGAAAACTAATAAATGGTAATTGTATTGAGTGCGCTGCGCTATTTCCAAAATTATTTCAAAATGGCGCAGTGCCCTAAAATAAGTGTAAAACCCACTTTAACCTGTTATTAAACCCTAAATGCACCACTTTTCATTCGTCAACATTGAATCTTATCTGCATCTGCCACTCGGTTGCCCATTTTGACAATCTATCTAGGTTTGCCAGCAGCAATTGCTTATCATTTGAAGTTTCCAATGCTGTGCATAGTTTTGTGTCCGTTTTTGCTCCTAATAACCACTTTAATTGATAAACAGATTAAATAGAAGTGGCCCCAATACATAAATGGCACCCCACTTATAACTTTAAGCTCAATTGACAACTACTCTCTTTATGCAATCTAATAACCAATTCTCTATCCATTTATAAATGTGTTTAAGGCCAACAGACCTTGTCGCCTCTATGGCACAGTATCAAAAAGTGCTGTAGTTTTTCAAATATAAGTGGACCCGAGTATAAGCCGAGGCATTTATTTTTACTTATTTTATAAGCCAGGGGTAGAAATTATGACCGCTGCTGCCTTTTGATTTAGTATTGTTTTTAGGCTTTATTTGCCCTTTAAATTGTATAATATACAGCAGAATTCCCATACAGTCCTTTATTATAAACTCCAAGAGCACATCATATCCAACACACCCAAATCTACCATTTTGGCACAAAGTAGGAGGGCGTCCTTAGATTCTAAATTCCACATCTCACACAAACATAGGTCCCCTGGATAAGCTGCTCCATCCATACAAGTGTCAGGATGCACATTGTGTAGCACCAAGAAAGTTGTCTACACTAATTGATTAATGAATAGGATGCAGAGAGTAGTTGTTAATGGGGCTACATCATTATGGACTAAAGTGCTAAGTAGGGTGCCACAGGGACCTGTGTTGGGGCCACTTCTATTTAATCTGTTTATTATTTGAACATTGAAAATGGGTATTGTCATCAAGGTTTCTGTGTTTGCTGACGACACAAAACTTTGTCTACCATTAAAAACTTCAGAGGATGTGCAATTGTTGCAGGGGGATCTAGATAGATTATCACATTGGGCTGCTAAGTGGCAGATGAGATTCAATGTTGATAAATGTAAGGTGATGCATTTTGGACTTAAAGGCTATGTCCACCCACAAAATAAAAAATTTATATCATGCTCCCCCATGTCCCCCAGCCCCAACCGCTTGTTTAGTTTTTTTAAAAAGCCCCCCAAACTCTTACTTACCTCCCCTCGATCCTCCGCCGCACTGCCGGCCCTCTGCTTGCGAGAATGCAAGCAGAGGGGCGGGACCGGCAGTCGCGTCTGTGATTGGCTGAGCGGCAGCCAATCACGGACGCGGCTGCCGGTCAGTCAGTGCAGCGGAGGAAAGCGAGATAAGTAGAGTTTGTGGAGCTTTTTTAAAAAAAAAAACATGCGGTTGGGGCTGGGGGACATGGGGGAGCACAATATTAAGGGGGATTTTCGCTAGGGGGAGGGATAGTAGAATGGGAGGGAGAGGGAGGGGGAGGGAGGGGGGAGAAGGGCTGCAGCACGCATGGCAGGAATCTCCGGGAGGCCAGGTAGCAGGCAGTGTCCTATATGGACCTGCTAGCCTCCTGGTGGGCAGTTTTTGGGACTTTGGGGGGGCACTACCGGAGAACCCTATGGAGCTGGGATGTGAGGTAAGGATTAAACTACACTACATGGTGGGGCCAGTAGTTGGGGGGATTATAGTTTTGGGGGTGGACATGCCCTTTAAAAATCCTTGTGCTGCTTATACTATAAATGGACAGTTCAAAAGTATACAAGAGAGCCACTGTAGCTAAATGTTAAATAATTCCTTTATTCAAGGTGAAGCACAGCACAGTGCTTCACCTTGAATAAAGGAATTATTTAGCACTTGTGTACTTTTGAACTGTTAGTTTATCGATTTAGATGACTGTTGGGATCCCTTACACAATTTGATTGAGCTCTGCACTACTGTTACGCAGGATTTCTCCAGCTCAAGGTACAACCATTCTGATTCTTATACTATAAATGGCTCTGTGTTAAGTGAATCCCTGTTGGATTGGTGGATAACAAACTTAAAGGTAGCAAGCAGTGTCAGGTGGCAACAGCCAGAGCCAGTATGGTATTGTCTTGAATAAAGAGAGGTATGGATTCAAGGGAGGAAAATGTTATTCTCCCTTTTTACAAAGCATTGGTAAGGCCTTATTTGGAATATGCAGTGCAATTTTGGAATCCTGTGTGCAAAAAGGACATCTTGGAGAAGGGCAACTAAATTAATAAGGGGATTGGGGGAGCTTGAATATGAAGAGAGACTGGATAAGTTACAATTATGTACGCTGGAGAAGAGGCGCTTTGCGTGGGGATATGATTACTGTGCCGCAAACGGAATCGCATGTGATTTCATGTGTGATTTTGTTGCGTTTTTGAATATAGAAACAACTCTCAATCGCATCGCACCCGAAAACGCGCATTGAAATAGCTGCGTTGCAGCATATTTCAATGATCGGGAAAAACGCACATGTGCAAACACAACGGCCATACAATAAACTATCTGGGGCAATGTTCACCAATAGGGCATGTCAGAGGACACGTGGACATCCCTTAAGACTTGAAGAAAAAAAGTTTAGGCTTCAAGTTCGGAAAGGGTTTTTCACTGTGAGAACGGTAAAGCTATGGAACTGTCTTTCAGTGGACGTTGTAATGGCAGGTTCATTGGTCAGTTTCAAAAAAAGCTGGATGAGTTTCTGCAAACAAGGAATGTTGCAAGTTACTGGTATTGATACATAAAGTAGAGTTGATCCAGGGAAATTTTAGGAAGGAATTTTTCCCCCTTCCTTTGGGTCAACAGTTAGGCAGGAAATGAGGGTATTGCTAGATGGGTTGGACTGGATGGACGTAAGTCTATACTAATACACAATTAAAAAAACAAACTGCAATCTTGTTTTGAAGCCTTTCCTTTTTTAAATGCCTTTTCGTGTTTTAACACCCTTAGCGTGATGATGCCCTTAAAACAAATGCCTACAAAACAGATTGTCCACTCGCTCAAAGTTCACACACTCACACTACAAAGCAGTTATATAATTTTTTCAATATGTTTATCCTAAAAACGTTTCCTTACTAATACCCTAGACACCGCTAATTAAACTAGTATATAATTTAACCTTCTATAGTAATAGTAATTTTAAAACTGAAATATACTGTCCTGTCTTTCTAAACCCTTCTTTACCTTTTACACCTGAGGAAGAACATCCTACAAATATTTTGTCATTGTCAGCTCATGCAAAAACACTGCAAATGTTGCATCTTGAGTGGTTTCTACTTACTTTTCCTGCCTCAACACCTAGCCTCTGGCTTAGGCGTGCTTCACCCAAGTTGAACTGTTACTGTAGTTACTTTTGTATGTTTACTGTGCTAAGAGCAGTGAAAGTGAAGGTAACTGCAGACTTTGATGCAGAAAAAGAAAAAAAACTGAATAAAATATGTTAGAAAAAAATGTGGCCAATTATATATTATTTTAACCAGAAGCTTCAGGGCTGCAAGTAAAAACCTGATTTAGCCTAAACTTTTCCTTATGTTCTTTCTGGACTGCTCAGCCTTGTCTACAGAGTTGTCACCCAGTAGTTCAAGGCACAGGGTATACGCTGATGTGTATCTTATCTCTGACCAATTCAGGAAAAGCTATAAACCTGCAAAACTAAAGTGCCATTTTCTTGCTGTTAATTTAAGAGGTGAGAGAATGTATCCATGCTTTTCTATCTAAGACTTGGTTCTTCTTTGAGCTACCCCTACCATCTGGAAAAAAACAAACAAATTTAATGTATAGAGGGGAGAAAAGTGGGAAATAAAGTGTGTATTTTACAAAATAAGATATGCATGCTACAATAATCTGCAAGCTATGTATTAACATTTACAATGAGAATAATACTTGTTTTGCATGGATTTGTACCACACGTTATATCCATCTCATGATTTACTTTTGGCATGCAAATTGCTATTACACACAGCATATAATGTATTTGTTACATGCAGACATCACGATGCATTATCAAAAATTTCCAAATATGCCCCTGATGGGACTTACCTGACCCGTTCCATCGAGCAAACACAGGAGCAGAGGGCTTTTGCGCTGACAGCCGCTCTTCTTCCAGAAAGTGGATTGGCTGTCCGCTGCAGAGCAGAGGAGGAGCGACGACAGACCAGGTCAGGTAAAGAATTTCAGGGAAATCTTTAGTAAATTTTGATAATGCGAAAGTGGGGTTTGGGGGGGTGGAGAACATTTATAGCTAAAGTTATTTTTTGCCCTTTAAATAAAGTGTTTGTGCTTCAAAGTTGTAAATGTAATACTGCTTATTTTACCCTTTTTTTAGAGCTTTGTATTACCTCAAATATCAAAGGGCAAACTGTATCTGCTTATGATGAACACCATTTTGGATTCTGGTATAATCTGGGCCACCCTTTTTTGCTCTGTGTAAGAACTGTTTTTTGTACTACTCAAATATATAAATGGAATGTAAATTTTACTGGGGGATACTGTATCAACAGTTTTAAAGGGCAATTATACCCTTCATGGCAGTTCTGACCAATGGGAAGACACACTCCTTGTAGTATGTGCCTTCCCATTGGTTCATTACCAGAAAATGGAGGAGGAGAGTCCAGAACTGGCTTTCAGAAGCCCCTTTAGAGGGATTGTTGGAGCAATAAGGTAAGATCTAGGAGTGAGGACCTAGTGAATACTATCACCATAATTGATGTTAAATATCAATATAATATTTGCCCTTTAATACAAATTTGCCAAAAATAAGTAATACATTTACTATCTAAATGTGTATTTGCTATGTTTTTTCTTTTAATGGTTAGACTATTTTTAAAACTGTAGGTTTTTTATAAATCCATCATGATATGTTAGTCACTGCTGGGTTATAAGATTTCAACTACCAGCATTGATTAGAGTTTAGATATAGGATGTAAAATTAGCTTTTTTAGACCCACTATTAAAGCGATATTATTTACAAACCATTCATATACTGTAATGCTTTAAAGCAATCAAAACTACAGATCTTCATGAAATAATGATCTCTCGGTATAGGCATTTTACTTTCTAGCCAAAACAACGGCGATAATATAAAAGTTCAGTATAATACTTAAATATATTGGATTATGTCCCAGAAAGTGATGATTTAAAACATTGTAACAACTTGCTTTATTTTGTACTACAAAATTCCTACAGTAAGATTAAAGGGGATCTGTGGTCCAAAAATGACTTTAGGTAAATTGATAATAATTGCTCTCCTGAGAATTTTTGCAATGTATTGTCATTGTTTATTTTGCATAGTTTTGAAGATATTTACATTTTTGTGTATGATATGGCAGCAGCATCACCAGGTCCCATGCGCTTCCTGCTCTGAAACCATGTCAGTCAATCTGCCCTGTGTCTCCTCCTCCCCTTTGCAGCCCCCCTGGTCCCTCCCACTCATGGACTCCATGGTACTGGTACAGGCATGCTCAGTATGTTTCTTGCGGTCATTTAAGGCATGACTTCACGCCCAATTACCTGACAGCCGCAACCATAAAGTAGTGCGGGCCGCACTCCTCCTGTTTACTTTTAGGCTGGTCATGCCCTTTAAAAGGGAAAGTAGGTGGCAAAGTAACTGCTGTTTATGATAAATATACCACCATTATTTACATACCAGCTGAGGAAACTTTCTCTGTACAAATTTTTTATTCAAGACACTGGAAATTCTTTATTTGATTTAATGGAATCTATTGAGAAAATAAAGTTTTGTTTACAGTAGCGTAGTTGTTTAAAACCTAGTTATTTAAAAATTTAAACATTTAAATTTCCTAACAAACCTATAACTGTCACTCTTACCTTAAATTAGCTGAATCTGCAATTACTGCTGCCCTTCTTCCTAGTGAGTAGCAATTGTTTTTTTTCTGTAAAAGCATAATTTTTTTTCAAAATGCTGCTGCTTTTGGAGATGAAAGATAGATATCAGTTAGTAATTATAAAATTTAAACAGGTTCATTTATGTTTTTGCCTAAGTTGCCTTTAAGCGTTAGGATATAGGGCCAGTTTCACGGTTGTAAACAGTTAACCAATTAAATTATTTAATAAATGAATTAGTAATATGATCGAATGTGCCCAATAATATGTAGAATTGTATTAACATAATTGGACATTCATCATTCTTTATGCATTCCATCCTTGGAAACAAATTGGTCTTTGTGATTTACAAGGGTCATGCAGATTTTTGCCCATGTATCCTTTATAACCTTGAATGTGTCTGCAGTGGACTCAATAACATGTAGGACATTTATATTTTACAGACTGACGATAAAGGAGTCTTTGCAACAGATCTTTCAGTGGAGTATGAAATTGCTGCTAAGACATTTAACTTAAATCCAGATTGTATTTGGGATCTATCCATTAAAGGCATAGATTACATATTTGCTTCAGAGGGTATCAAAAAGAACTTAAAAGAAAAGTGGATGCAACTAAAGCCGAAGTTACTCAGACGTGCACTTTGAGAACCAACATAGGCTGGAAATTACAATTTACTATTTAGATTACCGGAAATTATGTCAGCTGTCAATATTTGTTCAAAGACCAGGGCAAAGCTCTTGATTTACCTTCCCTTTTATTTCTTCCTAGAGTTATGCAGTAATGATAAGTGCATCTTCCCATGAAAACCATGAATGTCCAACATTTGGCTCTCTGGATGTTTGGAAAATATAAATCTTAGCATTCCATGTCGGCAGTTATATCTTGCAAACATCTGGAGGGCCCGCAGATTGGAGATCCCTACCATAGGCCCAACAGAGGGAGTGGGTGGAGCAAAAACAGACTGGAGATCTCTACAAGCATTTTAGGTTCCCACCATACTTTAGGAATGCAAGAAGGAGGAGGTGGGTTTGAGGGTTTGTCTTTAATGTTTCAAAATCTATTTGCATAGCCATTTTGTTTCCTTTATAAGTAAATGTCAAATTGACACGGCCCCTTGACAATCCTGCACTAGCCCCTAAAATTGAAGTACAATTTACACACTGTTGGCTGTAGTGATGGCACACTGTATTTATAATGGGTGGGTATCACCAGGCTGCTGCCATATTAGACAGAGCTCAAACATGATTATCCATCAATTTACAATTTCATATCCACTGTATCCATTCTGATATCCAGAGCTGCAGAATACGGTAATATGAAAAATAAAACCAAAACGGGGTCCAAACAATACCATTAAATAAAGGTAAAAAGGACTGGATTTTATAATTTTTTATAAGATAAATGCACTGTTTAGTTGCCCTTTCATTTTAATATTCGAGGATACCAATATGGGATTTTTTTTTTAAATTTATAGGAAACTAAATTCTATAAAATATTTTAGCAGCGACAATTTCCCACTTCAAATTTGTGAAGGCCTGCCCTTGTTTGACCCTTCCTTTTCTGCCATTTGAAGAATTATTTATTCCAGGTGCAAGTAATTTAACTGCAAAGTAGGATAGGTACAGTAGGAGAGTCACGATCCACAATAGGATAACAGTTTAAATAATAACTCCCTCCTGATCCCTGTTTGCTGCCCTGTGCCCTAGAATTAAAATATTTTTCTGTAGTGTAGTGGACCCTATTCCACTCCCATCCACCATATTTGTTTGCAAAAAAAAAATCAAAAATGTACTTACAGAGCCTCGTTCCCCCCGGCATTCTGCACTTCCGGCAGCCGCATCCATGATTGGCTGACTCTCAGCCAATCAGACGCAGCTGCCTGTTCGGCCCTCTGCTTGAAATTTCCTGCCAGCAAAGTGTCGGGTCTTAACGCCGAGGGAACTAATCTCAGTAACAAGCTTTCTGATTCTTTTTTTTTTTTTACAAACAAATACGGCAGTTGGGGGTGAAAGGGCCCCTACACTACAGAATTTTTTTTTTTAGGAGAGGTGGAGATACCCTTTAAGAAGGTTTTTAAGGACAAAGCTATGTATAGTAAGCGCACAACTTGACATAGTGAAGGTTCCAATAATGATACAGATGTATACATTTTTACAGATTCAATGATGTGTTATATATTGCAGGGAGATTTTTTAAAAAAAAAATAGCCAATTGGTGTTGCCAAGTGGATGAAAAACTTCGGGCCACATTTCTAAAGGCGAATCTGTGACCTTAGCCCCATTGTAAACTACCAATATTGATTGGTAGTTTACAATGGCGAAGTTCTATTGCACTGTAGTAGTAAATGATTTTTGCGCAACACTGCGTGGTATTGTCCATTTAAAACCACAGGTGATATTGTCCAGCTGTTGTCCCAGTACTTCATACTACGATAGTATAAACCTGGTGTATTGGATCTTTACGATACTGCAGGTTTATAAACACAGCCCATAAAGACCCAATAAAGACTTTCAATAAAAGGCTTATAGTATCTAGTATTTTTTAAATCTCCTTCTAGTTAATGTGAGCTTGATTAGGATATCAGACGCCCCTCATTGGCGGCTTTCCCCACAATCTTTATCTGTTTCTCATTAACAGTGAGTAGATGCAATTAGAATTGTTTGTGAACTAGAATTCTATTTTGTGTGTAAAATATTCAGTACAGTACAAATTTTTTATTAGTAGTAATAAATAATGAATTTATTGCGGATATGAATGACTGAAAATTATTTTTTTTGTCTTTTTTACAATAAATTCCAGGATATTATTACTTACATGGAGAATGTTTCTGGCAATGTTTATTTTTGGGCAGAAATATCCCTTAACATCACCTCCCAACATGTTTTAAAGATGAACACTAATAGCAACATGGTGAAGAGATGCACAGGGAGGCTAATGAATAAAACTTGATTTCAGCTCACAGCTACACACGATGCATTTTTAATGAACTTCCCTTGTGTAAATGTTAGGTGTGCTAAACAAGTTTACTGCATAGTTCATATGGTTTAGAAAAATGTTAACCATAAAATCACTGCAGTTATACATTAAGATAGATACCGTATATACTCGAGTAAAAGCCGACCCGAGTATAAGCCGAGGTACCCATTTTTGCCTCTAAAATCAGAAAACATGATTGACTCGAGTGTAAGCTGAGGGTAGAAATTGTACAGTAATCCCATACAGTAACCCTAATACCTTTCCACTGTAGATGTTTGGAAACTACAACTCCCAGCATGCTTTAGTTGCTGGGAGTTGTAGTTTCCAAACACCTATAGTAGAAAGGTATTGGGGGTTACTGTATGGCATACTGTCCCCCTGCCTAGAGCCCCCCTTCTTGTAGTGTATTTACAAAAACTACTTTAAAAATTTGTGATTCCTCAAAATTCTCCCACCACTTACAGTCCTCCCCATCATAGGCTCCAAATATACTGTATAATCCACTGTTCACCCCAGGTTTTAGCAACAAACATTAGCTATGGTGGGCAAACATAGGACACTATAGAATTTAACCAAGGACCAGGTTTCAAATTATTGCCAGATATTTGCAAAAACTGACAAACTCCACCTCTACATCATTCCACTATATTCAAATAACACACTTTGTCATAAATGGTATGATATTAGCAAGGTGTCAGAGGTAACGGATATGGAACTACTATGTATAAACCCTCCGTTCACTTACCTTACCTGGCCAGTCTTCACTCTTCATCTCTCCGCCGGCTGCCGCTCACTCTGTGCAGAGCCGGCAGTTCCCAGTACTGATTCGCGGCTGCGCGATGACTTCATCCCGCCAGCGTGCGTGATGACATCATCGCGCACCCGTGAAGAACTACTGGGAACTGCCGGCTTTCCTTCCTGATTCGCGGCTGCAAGGTAAGTTTGCTCTTGACTCGAGTATAAGCCGAGGCAAGGTTTTTAGGTTGATTTTTAAACCTAAAAACCTCGGCTTATACTCGAGTATATACGGTAGTTGCGAAGATGCACAAGCACTACTTTGTACTTATGGCCACCCAGGGAGGTAGGAATTAGATTTCTTATCTGGAATATGGACTACAACGTCTGAAAAATTTCAGGGAGCTTTTTTGTGCATACTGTAGTTTATTTCCTCCAAGAAAAAGCACACAAAGTTCATTGGTAACCCATGGGCTGATTATTAAAACCTTACATTCAGAATTTGCATTAGTGGGGATCTAGTATATATGTATAAAAAACATTTTTTAATTCAATTTATTTTTTTGAGTTGAATTGTAAAATAACTTCAATGATTGAAGAGGTGTGGTTAACTGGTTAAAGGGCAACTGTGGTCTCAAAACAAGTTAGGGTTAAATGAAAGCCTGCAGTAAATCCTTTACACTAAGCCAACAATCACATCTCTGGCTGGAGCCTGTGAGAAATTACATTGGGGTGAATGTTCAGACTTCCTGCTTTCAGTAGGTTGAGTGACATCACCTGACCTCTGCCAGCCCTTTTCCCCCAGGGGAGGATCATGCTCAGTTAAGACTTATTGCTGGGGAAATCAGGAAGTACCTGAGGAAAAAATTGACAGTTGAGAAGGGGAGCCTATTAATGCAGACAGGCTGGCCACATGGCTAAAAACAGGAAGAGTTCAACCAGGAAGTTACATTGCTGAACCTTTCCAGCAATAACTTCTCACAAATTTTATCTAGAGATGTGATTTAGGTTTTATTTTGAAGGTGTGGTGGAAGGCTTTTTATATAATTATTACTAGTAGTTTGGAAGAATTTGAGACCAGTTACCCTTTAAATAGCCTACACTTAGGGCTAGGCCACACTGCTGCATTTTTTTTGTGTTTGCGCATGCGTTTGCACTTTTTTCATACCATTGAAAACGCGGCAACGCACCAAAAACGCGCATTTTTTCGGGTGTGTTGCAATTGTGATTTGCGTTCCGCAGTTTAAATCGCAATCGCATGTGTTTTTTCATAGTTAATGAAAAAAACCACGCACAAACGCAAAAATATCGTTTGCGTTGCAGTGTGGCCGTGCCCTTATTTGGGCTTGGACCACTATTGGTAATTTCCAATATTGATCCTTCATTGTTATTGGAAAAATCCCACTAACATTTTTTTCCCGACATACCAACCAACATACCGGTATTTTCTATTGTTGAAAAAAAAATTTGCCTCTGGCTTAAAAAAAATATATACCAACACTAGTGGTAATTTGTTTTTACCGATAGAAATCTATTCAAACCAAGAAGCCATGCTGCAGCAGAAATGGCTGAAAAGCTAGCCAATTTCCAGTGCTCCACATCCCAAGATGGCGGCAATTACCCACATGGTCAGAAGGTTGCCCCAGCACTGCAACTCACAGCGGTCTTACCTGGCTCCGGAACCTCACAGTCTGAACTGGAACTTCTCCAAGCCATCTGAAATTCTAAAGCCACAGTTCCTGTGAAGGTGAAAATAGATGTAGGCCTGATCCGACATGACCTACAGACCCTCAGATACCAGATGGCACTGAAGGGTCACAGCCAGAAGCTTTTCTAGAGACAGCTCTGTGAAAAATTTGTGGCTGCCTCGCTATCTCTCACGATCACAATAGAACAGGCCCACAGAATGCCAGCCAAATCCATACTACCATCAGGTGCTCAACCTATGCCATTGATTACTTGACTCAATTGTTGAGACAGATCTCGTACTCCATATGTCCAGAAACAATGAAGACCTCCAAATAGGGAATGCCAATATCACAGTCTTCCCTGACCTCACTAGAGCTACAAAAACAAAGGACAACCTTCCTAGAAGCTAAACACGGCATCTGCGCAACGGATATTTTTTATTCCATTATGTACCCAGTTATACTCTGAGTAGCCCATAATGGTCGTATACTAAAAAGATGAGTACTGTAGGATAAGGTGATACCTTTTTATTATGGACACCCAGGAAAGGAAAACCTTTGAAATTTGAATGATCCTTTTATTTAAAGGGTATGTCCACCCTAAAATTAATCTTTTTATATAAGATCGATATCCCATGCCCACCCCCAACAACTATGTTATTTAAAAAAAACAAAAAACCTAAAAGAACAGTACTTACAGCCCACTTCGATCCTCTGGTGCATTGATCCGGCTCTCCGCTTGCTGGAAATTGCAAGCAGGGGGCTGGACCGGCAGTCGTGTTTGCGAGTGGCTAAGATGCGGCCAATCACAGAAGCGGCTGACGTCAGTGGAGCGCCGTGGGAACTAAGTGCTTAAAGTACAATTCTGATTATTTTTTTTTTAAATTTAACTTGGCAGTTAGGTCTGGGTAAAAAACTTATATATCTTAAAATTGGCTGAATGGATTTTAATGATTTTTAAAGCTAGAATAATCAGGCAAAAATATATTATTGTGTTGGGATGGACATTCCCTTTAACACTAAACAAACTGGTCTAAATATGGACATGGGATTCCTCAGCCACTATCAAGAATATATTTGATCCATTCCCACTTTCTCCATCCCTGTCTGGTTATACCTTGTCTGCATCTTACTAATTACTTTCATTAATTATGTTCTATTTACAGTGCCCTAGTATTTACTTTGTTTTTATTGCTTTACTGTTTGTGGTTCACCCTTTATGCTAATCCTTGTTTTACATTCCAAACATAATAGAATTTCCAAAAAAAGGTTGTAAGTCTATCAACTTTAATGATGTGCTGTACCCGGTGTTATTTAGTACTGCTTGACCTGAGGAAAAGAGAAGTGTATCTCTCAAAAACTTGACTGTAAAAAAGTTATTCCACAATAAAAAGGTATCACCTGATCCTACAGTACTCGTCTTTTTAGGATATGCTACTGGAATAATATGGCTTACATCCATTTTATGCTCACTCGCTGACTAAGGGTTCGTGCACACATGCGATTGCAGGTACCAACCTGTGCCGCATGATGTGTATGAACGGCCGTTTCAGCAGATAATCATGCCATGTATGGACACTTTATTGGCTGTTTGGTCCGGGTCACAAGACGGGCGGATCTCCGAATGATAAAGTGCCCGGCACGATTATTGGCTGAAACAACTGTTCGTACACACCTGCGATTACATGTGCCTTAAAGGTGGGTACAGTTTTTCCTCTAGTGCAGCAGGAGACACCCCCCCCACTCGTCTACTTTTCTCCCTTGCCCCTGACCTATTTCCTCCACCAAGACAAAAACTGATTCACCTGCAATATTGATAAGCAATTATAACTTATAGTAAATTTTCAAAACTAATCTGTAATTTATGATTGATATGGTTTATTCTTTCTATTTTTACTTCTATGTATAACAATGTAATCACAACAGGATATTCTTAGCTATATAGGTTTGTTAATAGTTTAATCAACAATTTTTATTATTAGCCTTCATAATCAACAAAATAATAAAACAACATATCAGTTGTATAAATATAGCAAAAATCAGAACCATGTAACTACGACACGAAACTATATACTAGAAATATGTATTTTGTGTTTAAAATTGCTCTTTGGCTTTTGTGTGCATTTTAGTTTTTAGGATAAAGGGTTGTTGGTGCCACACAATTTGCATCCTGCCATGTGTATGGGATCTTGGAGCAGTTGTTCCAAGGGACCTATGTTTGTGTCAGATGCATGTGGGTTGCCCTTTTGGATACAGAATCTACAGAGGAATCTTTGAGCATTGCAGGATTCTGCAAACATGGGTTGTATGTTTGTGCAGGTACTGGCAGGGGACAGTAAACTGGCGGGTGGAAATGGGGCAGATTTAAAGGAAAGGTAAATTTATAAGGGTTAAAGGGAATGTACACTGGAATTTTTTTTAAATTGCCCGTTAGTGGGAACTAGCATTCATTCCAACTGTCACTGTACTGTTTTTTTTTGTTGATCTGCCCCCTATTTCATTAGATATCCAATCTGAAACATCTTATGTTTTAGCGTTCCTGTAAGCAGTTTTGCTGTAGATGGTTTGGTTTGACAGTTGGTGTGTTGTATGCTATATGCAGTGCTGGCAGTTGGTATGTGTGAAAATAGGTCAGTGGTCCGAGCCTGAGCAAAACAAGTATTGTATTGAAGGCATGCAGCAACACGCACTTACATGTATTTATTTATAGATTAAGATGACGCAAAATAATTTTTTCAGTATACATACACTTTAACAGAGAGAAGTTGGGTATAGAGTAGGGTACCTTCTTCCCAGCTAGCTCAGCCCAATAGATTTGCCATCTTGGTTGAAAAGGCAGAGGTGGACAGTTAAGAAGTATGGATGGAGCAGACTGGACTTTTGAGCACCAAGCATCTCTAATACAAGGGAGGGAGAATAAAGTGTCAGGAAAGCTAGGCAGGTGGTAATGGTAAGGGACGCCATTAATAGAATAGTGGATAGGGTTATCTGCCACCAAAACTCTACAGTGAGTTGCCTTCCTGGTGCTAATATGACATGTGGTGGATTGTGTAGACAGATTATTGGGTGGGGCTGATAATGACTAAGTGGTTTTGGGCCACATTGTTGACAATAGCAAATTTATAGAGGGGAGGTCCTTAAAAATTTCTGCCAATAGTTGAAAGCAAGGACCTCCAGGATAGTATTTTCAGAAATACTACCACGCACACAAGCTACATTTGGGAAGCAACAAGACCTAATTGGGTATCAAGTTCATAAATTTGCTAAGCATTTTCTGTGACAGATCGAAGAAGTTCCTACTAGAAAAGATGCTTTGTTGGATTTGGTAATAACTACTAACGCTTAGTTTATTACGGAGATGAAAGTAATTGGTCATGAAGACATTTAAAGGGGAACTGTGGTCTACAAACAAGATTTTAAATGAAAGGCCAGGTTCCTACCTTTACAATGTGCCATAAACGGCCTCTCTACGTGCTGCACAGCCCAAGATATGAAGAAACCACTGATCAGAAAAGTTAGGGGGTGGGAGGTTCTGAATCCGTGGTCACAATACTAGTTCCTCCTCTAATCTGTGGTTAGATATCACACATAAAAATGTAAACATCTTCAAAACTATAAAAAAAAATTAAATATTGAATCCCTGTTAATATACCTAAAGTCATTTTTGGTCAGTTACCCTTTAACAAAAAGGAAATTATAGCTATTTTAAAAAATCCATTCTCTGGTATGTTCTCAGGTA
Source organism: Hymenochirus boettgeri (assembly GCA_019447015.1). NCBI lineage: Eukaryota > Metazoa > Chordata > Amphibia > Anura > Pipidae > Hymenochirus > Hymenochirus boettgeri. The sequence goes on from CM033471.1 coordinate 182,488,605, forward strand.
AATATACTGAACAGGTATATAGAAATGATACGAACCAAGACCAGATCTGAGATGGTGCTGGAGAAAACAGACTTGCATGTTTCAATTGTACGCATGTGCGAGCCTTAAGAATGGAGATCAAGCCCAGAGAATAAAAAAAGGCCTTACGTTTTACCTGTTTATCTATGTAGATACATTTAATTAACTACACTGCTGGGTTCAAAACTTAAAAAACAAAACAAAAACCAGTGCATTTTCATCTATGATTTTATCTTCATTTACAGGATTTACAGTAAAATACAGTATATTTGCCATTTGATGCTGGCTGCCTTGGTTTGAAATAAGCAGCAGAGGGCAGCATTAACCAAAAAGGCGGTTAAAACTAGAGCTTTTGTATAGTGCAATATAGCAATAGGCTTCTCAAATATATTGTCATACAATATACATAGGGGGTTATTCAATAAAAGTTCTTATCGTTTAAAATGGTGCTAATTTTGCCCCAACCAATCAGATGTTATCTTTCAAATGTTACATAAGTTCTGATTGGTTGGGGCAAAATTTGCACCATTTTAAATAAGAACTTTTATTGAATCTCCCAGATAGTAAAGTTTACTGCAAACTGTATGATATATTACAATCACATTTATAAAGTACTTTTGTCCTATTGGACTCAAAGCACTATACATCTCAGTTCATTAATGTCACAGAGGAAAGGAGCTACGTTTCTGTGATTATTCTTAGCTATTGGGATTGACTAAATATCCCAATAGTTAAGCATTAAAGGGTATGTCCACCACACAAACTTTTAGTATTGGGCTAATTGCCCCCAAAACCTTCGCCCTTACGAGGCTCTTCGTTTTAAAAGATGCTGATAAATCTACTAACCAGCCTTCGTTCCCTTTGTATCCTTCTGTTTAGCTCCTGTGCACGGAAGTTGCCGTATCGGCAGCGATACGATTTTAGCTAATTGCAGTAGCAGTTTTCTATTTTAAAACAAATGTTCCATTTAATAAAAAAATTTGTTGGTGTCATTTCCAGTAAGAAGTCCTACCTGTCTGTTTGTATCTCTTGCTTCTTTGAACTAGCTCAGTGCCAACCACTTGATGTCAGTCAATGAACAGCAGCCGCTTTAATTGATAAGGATTATTGATTTTAGTCTTGGAAACACTGGCATCTCTGAGAGATTAGAAATCCAAACATTTACAGAAACTAGCCATCACACCAACCACTAATAGGAGCAGCTGCCTCGCAATGTTACAAAATGAAGCTCCCCAGGCAATGTTTGTCAGCCATAGATTAAATAGTTCAATAAAGTAGTTACTTCAGAAGAAGAATTTAGAAATATTTTTAGTTCTTTCCAGTACACCGTGCCCAGTCGGTAACCTTGTCCCATGTCATGGTAATGAGCAGCAGTTGGGTTTTTTCCCATAGGATTGGCATTCATTGGCAAATGGAGGTAATACAACATAAAATAAGCAGCTGTACCATGTACACTTAAAGGGCAAGTCCAGCCCCAAAATGAAAACTTACATACAGGTAAATCACCCCCCTAAAACCCTAAACGGTAATAGTTTGAAACCTGAAATATATAAGTCTAACCTAAAATCCTGCACAATGTCCTGTTTCCCCTGTTTCTGCCAGTTAGTAACTGTCCGTTATGGATTTGACAGTTGACATCACAGCCAATGACTGAATGTTAATCCCCTAGCTGCCTCTTCTGAGCATGCCCAGGCTCAGCACAGGTTTCTAAATTGCTCAGTTTCCATGAGGCATCCAGAAGCATAGCAGGCATACAGTAATGAATTCATTGGACAAACTATGATATATCAACATATTTTAAAGAGGCCATTCTTTCTAAAAGATGTTCTTATGAGGGTGGCATTGTCCTTTAATCTTCACTAGCAGGTTGTTTTATAGTGACCACAAAACCGTAATTGTATTGTATATATCTGTGGAGGCTTCTTTATCAACCCCCACGTCTTTGTTGTTCATAGCTCCATACCATTTTTTTCTAAACAGATTACCATTTAATACACCGTTAACTTGTTGGGGTTTTACCAACTTATATATTTATGTGAGCAATAAGTACAAGGAAATGTATGCTAGCTGTTTTACATTATCTGACCTTATGATGTAGGCAGCTATTTAAGTATTCCAGTAATAGATATGCAACAATTTAGGACATATATCGCGATTGAGATCCAATCTTGAATATAAGAGCACATAATAGTGTTAGGCTATGGGGGTGGCCACATCTCCATTGGGGTCTGCTGCTTCTCGGGGTACATGCAAACACTTTTTTGTGCAATTTGCTTGCGCTCTGATAAGGACAAATTGCAGATATTGCACGCGCAAGCAGATAATATGCGGCAGCACCCGATGCAGTGTGGCCTCACCCTAAGTAGTTAAAAATAAAAATAAAAAAAGGGAAAAAAAATAAATAAATACTGGATCTCTGGATTCTTTAGTTGGGTACCAATAAAATCAAACCAGCAACTATCACTCCACCATCTGATTTAGCCTTAATTTTGTTTTAAACATTCCGTGTACACACGTTACTTCTGGGTAAGTTAAGGTGCCCATACATTACTTTGATTTTGGTCTACAGATCAACATCTACTATATTATTAGCGATGGTAGGTTACCTTCCAAAGTTCCAGCGTTCGTCCCGCCTGGACCATTTATTTTGTAATCGCAAGTCAGTCAAAGAAAGAAGGAGTTAGACAGTTCCTTCAGAATCACTTGAAAATTGGAAGCAGAGTTCTTACATTTGCCTTTTCCCTTGCCATTGTTGCTTTGTGAATTAAAACCTTAGGCCTAAAAGGACTTTCAGGGAGATTCAATAAAAGTTCTTATCGTTTAAAATGGTGCTAATTTTGCCCCAACCAATCAGATCTTATTTAACATTTGAAAGCTAACATCTGATTGGTTGGGGCAATTGAATATTGAATAACCCTGTTAATTTCTTAAACTTGCAGTATCCGGTATGTTTTTTTTGGGGGGGGGTTTAGCTACGAAATAGGCTGTTTTGTAATGCTTTTTAATGAATTACTGCAAGCAGTAGAGTGTCCATAAATCTTTAAGGCTGGGTACACAAGGGCTTTTTTTTTTTAAATTTATTTTAATATATTAAGGAATAATTAAAGTAAACAACATACTAGGAATTTCAGCATTACCAATACTCATCAAAACATCTGGCTAGAAAGCAGACAGGCACTGCCTGATATTAGCCATACAAGCTTGTCACTACCAGCAGGAATTAAGATGCGTTACATTAGTGAAAAATATACCAGTTCCAAGCAGGGCTATTTCTAGGCATAGGCGACTGTGTGAAGGGAGTCATTTTTTTTCTTTTTAAAGACGGACCCTTTTTCAGCCATAGAGCAATAAATTATTTTTCTTTTGCAAATTTTACAACGGCAATAGTGCAATTATGATCGCATTCATAAATCTACGTAATTGTACGATCGCCCTATACAATAGTTGTAAACAGTACAATGCAGTAAACCGTGCCTATACAGTAATTGTACAATTGCCTCATGGTATTGTGCGCCCATACTTTTATAATATACTGCGGTATTGAAGTTTTCAATCCCATGGTTATATGGTTTTCTAACCTACCCAAAGACTAAATGGGTGAGCTTTATTTAGGAAGTGGGCACCAAAGTAGACTTGCTTAGGGTGCCAAAATTACCACCAACAGCCCCAAGCACACGGTACATAACCAATAAAAACAAAACACAGACTGCTTGAATGTTCTTTTTATTCATGATTAGATCCAATTAGCATTTACAGTACAACAAGTACTAGAGACCTTATTTCCACATTACTTGGATACATTACAATGATTTTTGGATGGTTTCTTAATGGTCAGTCAATAGACTAAATATGGTACATAATCAGAGTTACATTAACAACCCCCACTAACCGGCAATAAATTTGGCATTTTGGCCTTTGATAAAAATTTGATTTATAGATTGTCACACTGGCTCCCTTCTGTAACACAAACCACATATACAACTTTCCAGTCCAACTAATAAATTTAATTTCGTTGAGAATTTTTATATAGTTGATTAAAAGATTCTCACTTGCTTTAAATTATCCAAAAAAAAAAAACCTTTTCATTGGTTACAGTTACCCAAAATCCACAATAGTGTGGCACACACCATGATATACAGTCAGAGTTACACCTTGGATTACAGAAGCCACTTAATTTAACAGTAATACATGTCCTTATACTATATGGAATGCTTATCTATTGTACAAATATAAAACTACTTCTCCACTAAACGCTGAGCAGACGCTAAACAAATGAGTCCTTGTATTCCTATGGAAAAGTATTTTACACAATGACATACCATTTGTTTCTTACTGACAATGTTTTACTAATAAACCCTTACCTGTAACACTTTCATTAGGAGTTACCCCAATGGTTTGTTGGCACACAAACAACACAATTGAAAACATATAACACTCTTGACAGAAGACTTACTAAAGTCATAACCTGATAGTCTGCTTTGTATCATAGGGCAAATGGTCTCAAACTTCTTTCCTTAAAGCTGTAAATAATGCAGGCAAAGAGTGGCATGCACAGAAGATTCTTTTTACCAGTTTCCAGTTGACACCTACTACATAGTTGTCTTGTACACACAACCCATCTAGCGCTGAAAGCATAAAAAATGGTTCTATGGAAATCCTAAAATTAGTCAACCAATCATTTCTCATGTAAACACTCACGCAAAGAAGGAAAGTTCTGTGCCTGTCAGACTGTGCAGAGCAAAGCTCAATAGTCTTTACCTCAAACAGTATGCATAGGGATTTTAAGCCTGCATCCCTCTTACGGTCATCTTACGCAATTCTTAGTTTACAAGGGTGGCTCATGGGTACTTAATTGAGGCTGGTACAAGCTTAATTGAAAGGCCTGGGTAGTCACATTTTCCTTTAAAAATGAACACATTACTTTGTGTAGCCATGTAGCATTCATTTAAGAAACTGGTACTTTGCCTTGCTCCTGCAGATTTCACACGTGTTCAGTTTAACAATGAAGTTGCAACTCTACCAGAGTAGTAAAAACCAGAGACTAAAAACAATGCGGCCAGCTATACATTCATTCTAGGACCATATAGCAAAAATATGCAGAAACCAAAAAACTTCCGGTGCAATTCGTAATTAAAGGGCATCTCCACTCATATTAACAGATTTTGGGAATTCAGTTTTATTGAAGAATGGCAGGTAAAGGAGCTGTGTTTTACCAGCCATTCTTCAATAAAACAATCAGGAGCCAGGATTGAAGGCAAGAAACGTATCTAATTGCTCGCTCCCCTGGAGCATAGTCTGACAGGTCCAGATAGACTTCCTTCTATGCGCATAGAAGACAAGAGTCCATCGGGCCCTGTCAGAGGACGTGCCAGAGGAGTGAGTGATCGGGTAAGTTTCTTACCTTCTCTCCTTGCTCCTGATTTTTTTATTTAAGAATAGGAGGTAAGACAGCTCCTTTACCTCCATGTCTTCAATAGAACGGAATTCACAAAGAACAGTTAATATGAGTGGAGATACCCTTTAACTGCAACTGTCAGGTTCTAATGTAATGTAGGGGATAAAGTCTACAAAATACTTTCACAATCACTTTCCCTTCAAGTTCCATTGCATTGCATGAATTCCAAAAACTATCATAATCCTCGGAACTGAACGAACCAAAACCCCAATCTGGTAATGGATGCTGCTCCTCTATCAGCCACCCTACTTCTTAATCTTTGTAAACCCATCTGGTATGGCTACATTAAATATTGACACTGCCCCCTAGAAATAAATAGGGCTGATCTCACCAGTTACCAGAAAAGTTCAGAAAAAAGGAGAAACAGGATCTACAAATAGTAATTAAGGTAATTAACATGTTTTAATATATCTGGTTTCTACAAGGCAGCAAATCACCCACACTAAAATAATCATTTTTAAATCAAAAGCGTTCCACTGCAATCTAAGTCCTACTTGCCAAAAACATTGTCACACTATTGGAAGAACATTTTGATATTATTGCTTGCAGCCAGTACTTTTAAGATGGTTAGATCACATAATTTTCTATTACGTTTGCAGTTCATGTTCCTATAAAAGTACTAGTACAGCAGGACAAATGACCTTCTGCCTTCAAGGAAAAAAAAATGCAATGCAACCAGCAAGACATTCCCAGACTGGTTTGTAAGCCATGTGTAATCAAGAGCATAGCAAATTGAGAGTTGCATTTTAAGGAGGCTATTTGTGGTTTACTTTGTAGAACAGGGGGTAAATTTGTGGACACACTTCCTGTCATTACATGTTTATAACAAAGGGGATTGTTTTACTAGATTTACTTTGTGTTACATGTGTTAATTCTAGAACAAAAACTACATTAAGCAAGTTTCCAGCAGTCAATGGGCCAATAGATTCATTGAGGATCCCTTTCACAATTTTTTGAGTTAACCCCAGACCCTGTTTTTTGCAATACCTTCCCCCCTGGCACTTTTGAGTCCAGATATCTTACCTTAAAGTTCTTATGGTCCTGCCACCTCCTTTACAGCAGAGCAGCCACAACTGGCTGTCATGTTACTCTCACAGCCTTGACAGATTGCTTAAATGCAGCAGAGGGACCAAAACTTCAAGAATTTCGTAGAATTCCCCGCACACCTTGCTTGTTGTTAAGATGGTGCCGTTTTTCCTCCTTCTGCTAACCACCAGCAGTGATACTCAGTACAGTAATTATTTTGTAGAAAAAACGCTTTCTAATTTTCTCTTAGTTTATTTGTGACATGCTGCGTGCACTATGTTTCATGCACCTGAGGAAGGGGTAAGACCCCTGAAACGTAGTGCACGCAGCATGTCACAAACAGAGAAAATTAGAAAGAGTGCATTTTTTCTACTAAATAATTACTGTACCAAAACTTCAAGGTAAGATATCTTGACTTGAAAGCCCCGTGGACAAAAGTTTGGTATTGAGAAAGCAGGGTTTGGGGGGTGGGTGTGTGTGCTTACTCTGTGTGTAAGTTATTGTAGAGGGTCAACACGCCCTTTAAACACAACCTTCACTATGAGCCGCTCTAACCACAAATATACTGGTAGCAACTGTTTCAACTAGAGACTGCACCTTACCCCTAAAAAAAAAACTTAAGTGAAAAATTTGTGGATTTACAGTATCAGCAGTGCAGTATGCCTCAGATGTGCTTTACTCAGTTAGACACAGGGATCTAAGCAGGTGCCTAGATACCTCCATAGAGGTAAAGCTGAAATGCATCACCAAACATGTATAAAGTCTGTGATGCTTTTCCTCAGCCATCTAGGCCAGTGTATCTAATAAGTTCATGCAACTGGTCTTGCTCATCTAAGTGACTTTCACAGATCAATTGTTATACTGTGAAATCCACAGGGGAAGGAGTAAAATGTCTAAAAATAATAAACCAAGTCTAATTGAACCGATTTGCTTCTTAAAATATGATATGGCAAGGGAGATAAAGGCATGTCAGAAGATTTTTAAAGTTTTATTAATTCTGGGCAATGACAGCCTTAGGGTATTAAAATGTTCTAATTGACTACCTATTGATGCCCACAAAACATATTACATAGCAACCAGCATCTATTTTGCAGAGAGGCTGAACTGCCACACAATAGTTTTTATCTCCAACTGGATGGAAACTATGTAGACTTTTCACATAAACTTATGTTGGCTAAGCAACTACTTCCCACTATAGAGAAATGAAAGGTGCATTCTTAACCAATGCAGGTGCCAGGGGCTAATGGAAGATTCCTGTGCAATCTTGGAGAGCTGCTTTACATTTTTTCCAATGGCAGTAATTCTAACTGATGCCCTGGCACTTAGCTGAAGGCACTTTCTGTAGCACACCGCTCATGTCTAAGGACACTTCACTAGAAGATTAGACAGGCATTTGCTAGCCATGTGGTTCTAAAAGTATACATGATTTTAGTGATAGTTCAACTTGCTTTTTAATCCACGCTAAGGCTGGTCACACTTAGTTACATTTTTTGCTAGATTCAATCACTTTGGATTGACCATTTTATCAAGCCTGTTTGGGCAGGTTTGATGGTTGCATAATTTGAAATGCATTGAGAATTACAAAATATACCTTGATCAATTTTTTGATCCCAAAATAAACTGTCCTAGGTGGTACACAATGGTACAAAAAGCGACTTCCCAACCGAAATACGATTACATGTACGATCAGCCAGTGGATGGCTAACCTAAGGCTGAAACCAGCATCCTGATCCACATCTCCAATACTAGTCATACTGGATCCATACTCGCTTAATTTAGGTGAGTTTCACCTAGAAAATCAGCATCTTACAAAGTACTGACCACAAACCCCTTTCACTGGTGAATTATTGCTACGGGTTCAGGAAGGGTGCACACAAGGAAAAAGATACAGCATGCCAGGGGATTATTTGTGTGTTCAATCTACATACCATTTCAAACATACAATTTTTTTGTATTGTTAAAAGTACAGTTTTGCCCCTTACTAATGCATATAAAACTCAGGTCCAATTAGACAAACTCGCATACACAGACCTAATTATCTCATGGAGACAAAAAAATGAAGAGGGCCAGATTTATGCATTTAGATTAAAGATTAGGAATTAATTTTAGGCTTGCAATTTTAGGCTTGCAGAATGATTGCTCTAGTATCTGTATCTTACCCTATCCTTTGGATGGCTTGGCATCTAAACCAACATGTTTAAGCATCTGATTAAAATTCTACCCAAGACCATATTCTAAGGGGCAAAAACTCCTTCCCATGAACATTCTAAAGATTAACAGGGAGTTTCAATATAGGGCAAATCGACCTAAAAACCCACGTTAACCCGAAGTAATATCGGGTTAACTTGCTTTTTACACAGATTTTAGGGCACAGCGCCCTTACTAAATGTTTTCAGAAATGGCACTGTGCAACCAATGCAAAACGCCTTAAGTTAAGTTTTGTGCTACCCCCTAGCGTGGGTTCTGTAGGGGGTCTTTTTCTCTAGCGCTATCAGAACTTCTTACCTTTACGCAATCCCCGATGCAATATCAGACAATCTAGTTTATGTCTCGTATTGTATCGCGGGATCACACGAAGGTAAGTAGCACAATCCGTATAAATTGAATCTCCCTGACAGTGTTTAAATAATGATTTTGTGGGTTAACTCAATGTAATGACTTCAAACATCATTTAAAGGTAATGTCCAGCCTAAAAATAACTTGCCTTTAAAATGTTTATTACCCCCCAAAACCCCACCTTTGCAAGGCTGATATATTTCAAAGATCCCCCAGAACTTACTTACCTGACCCGGTCCCTTGCCGCTTCTACTCCAGTTGCCGGATGACATCATGCCCAATCGCCTGACAGCGTGACCAGGAAGTGAAGCGGCTGTCAGCGCAGAAGTCCCCTGCTCCTGTTTTTGCTCGTAACAAGCTAGAAACAGGAGCAGGGGGCGGCGCCTAGAAAGCGAGGGACCAAGTCAGGTGAGTAAGTTCTGAGGGATCTTTGAAGTGCATCAACCTTGTGAAAGTGGGGTTGGGGTGGGGGGGTGTAATAAAGGCAAGTTATTTTTAGGCTGGACTTGCCCTTTAACATAATAAACAATAGATTGAACTAAAACACACATGGCAGTTTTCAGTTTAAGGTTTTTTTTTTTTAAATAGTTTTAGTAGCATTGGAAGAGCAGCATAGTCCTGCATATGAAATCAAAGCCTTCAGCTGCATTATTCCACACTAAAATATATTTCTACTATTTCCACCACTAGCTTAGGAGCATTTAAGAGAAAAGGGTTACTGATATAATAATGCATAATAGATACATTTTAGGTGAAATTAACTTTTCATTGCTTAGGACATTTTAATTTCAATTAGTATCACAGTACATTCACAATTTCTGTGCACTGCAGTCGGCAGTGCCTTTGGAAGGTGCAGAGTATTGCTTAAAATCCTACCATGTTGCCATGTACCTTATAAACCACTAAACTCAACCTATATACTGTATATTGCCATTGGATCGTGGACACATTATGCAACACATTTGCTTTCTCTAGCATTATAGCTTCAATTATTTAGAATATAACAATAACAGCATGTGATGCCTGATAAAACATATTTAGAACAAAAGTAAAAGAAAAATAAAAAAAGCTGCTTAAGTGTTGCAAATATACAAAGGAAATAAAATTAAAAAAAATATAAATACAGACTTTACTTCAGTCTCTTTAAATCCATTTCACTTCTCTTCAGGCATAAGCAGCAATGAACATCCCCTGGACTACTGAATGGTCCTGAAGCAATGTCTTGCATTACAGGAATTGAGTATAGAAGTGGCTGCAGAATAACGCTGTTACAGCCAGTCTTATAATATTGCATAGCACTCATGAACATTGAGCAGACTTACTCCTTTCAGCTCCATTGTGGAATCCTTTCGTACCATCAGGACCTCTGGGAAGTCTCAAGACACCAGGTGGCAATCCATCTGCATTTTGTATTTTCCGTCCTAACATTGGGCTGCAAGATGGACTTTTTTCTTGTGTTACAGTCTGAGCTTGTCTTCTTCTTTGAACCCAAGGACTGCTCGATGGTGTGATGCTGCTATCAGAGGAATACTCTGTACATTTCCGTGAAAACTCTGGGCTCATACTGTCAGCCAGAGGAGACTGTTTTACTCCTTTACGCTGTCCACAAGGGCTACTCCAAGGGCTGTTTCTAGGAGAGGCGTTAGGGCTAAGATGGTTATTAGGGTAAGCAGATGGGCTTAGTTTGTTAGAAGACTGAATCTTTCGACCTACCATAGGTGAATTGGGATTACTGTCCGGTTCGGACGAACTATAAGCTGTAGATTCATCCCCAGTAAACTGCAGTTCCTCTACTCGCTTATTTAGAGATTTGTTTTTGCGAAGATTCTTTGACTCATCATCTTTGCTTCTATCTTTTTGTATTTTCTTCTTTGGTGGCTTCATCCCAATCAAAACTACCTTAAGGCCATCGTCTGCATCACTTTCTATATTAAATGCCTCATGTGCTTTTATAGCAGCTTCAACCTCTTCAAATTCTACAATTGCACAATCTTTGGTACCAACCTGGGAATATCTACTACTAAATCTTTTGATATCAGATGGAATATCTCTGCCAGGTTTTAGTATACGAATAGATGAAATAACACCAAAAGCCCCAAAACTTTTAAGCAGCTGCTCCATGATCTTTTCTTGCATCCCTCCATTTTCCTGTTCCTTACCTAAGCAATGGAACTGTAACTCTGGAATGCAGTGGAGATCATAAACTAGAAGCATCTTGCTTGGCAAGTTCTCACTTGGAAACACAGGAACTGGCATCTTTCGTCTAATTTTTCTGTTGTCTTCATTTAATTCAAGTAGGTTGGAATATCTTAAAGCATAGGCAGTGGTTCTCCAGTCCCGGGTTAGATGCTTTACCTAAAAAAAATAGAATTGAAATAAATGCTCAGAGGAATAAACTAGGGGAATAACATTCAGTCATTGGCTGTGATGTCAAGTGTCATATCCATGACTGAGTTGATAACTGGAAGGACCAGGAAGCATAAACAGGAACAACAGGACATTGTGTGGCATTTCAGGTTAGCCTTGTAACTTTTAGATTTCTTTGTGTAACTTTTAGAACCTTTGTGAAGGTTCTCATTCATCCAGGTCATGGTATATCTGTTGTATTCAATTAGATCAACTGGACTTGAAATGTAGTTCTTGAAGACGTTTTGCTAGTCATCCGACTGGCTTTCTCAATTCAGAATGACTTGTACAAGAATCTGTGGCAATTATGTACCCTGGAAAATCCCAATTAGCATATCACAGCCAGGTGTTAAGGGTGTGATTAGATAGTGGCTAAGAGGTGTTATAGGAACGCCCAGAGTAAGGTGTTAAAACAGCATTGTACATGGCAGACAGTTGGTGTCGAACCCCCCCACCTCTATTTAGGCTTGGTTTCTTTATTTTCACATAAATGGCCTCCTTAACACCTCTCTTGAACCAGTCACGTGGAATGCATTTCTCATCAGTGTACCTTATTAAAGGGAATGTTGGAGGATAGATGGGGTGTTTTTTGATTCAGAAGTACAGAGCTAAGCTAAGAAATGCATTACACAGAGAAATGCATTGCACAGAGCTGTGCTAAGATCAGGGTCATTATATTATCCTCCACCCGCAGCACTGCACCATGTTCTATAAGTATAAGGGGAATGTTGGAGGGTATGCCACTTGCATCTCTGCACCATGTTATTTATGTAAATGCACATAATAGGAATTATTGGAGGGAATGCCAATTAAAGGGATACTATTAGAGGGAAGGCAAACATGTTCTATAAAATTAATGCAGCAGGAGGGCTGACTGTGGGAAGTTTTGCATAAACAAAATCAACTAGGGTTCCCACCTTTGCCTTTAAGACTCAAACACATATACATGCCTATGTATTAAAAGTTCTAATAGTTAAAAATGGTGCAAATGTTGCCCCAACCAATCAGATGTTAGCATAAGAACTTTTATTACATAGGCCTGATAATATCTACACAACAAAAGGTTGTTCGTATTTTCTTTAGAAGCATGATGCAGGCTGATTAATGCAATGATACTTCGCACTGAAACACGTAGATTTAATATGTGTTTTGGCCTTTGCCTTTACACTACTTCCAGGCTCCAACATTCCCCTTTAAAATGCATTGCACAGCACTGTGCACCTGCAGTTCTGAGTTGTTTTGTTTTTAGAAGTGTATAATTAAAAGTGGTCAGTCAATTCTACTGGGGTTGCCACCTTTCACTTTTAAGACTCAAACACAGGGCTAGCTCCCACTAGCACATTTTGGATTGTGGTTTGAGATCAGATTGTGCTAGTGGGAGTGCAGGCATGTAATAGCCTATGGGAACAGCCCCACTACATGCGATGCATTTCCGTGTGCTATTGGGAGTGCATCCGATCACTATTTTTCTCTGTATTGCATGCACTCTGCTAGGGTCCAATTGTGGAAGCACAACACCCATGCACAGACCTGAGCACGATCCTGCATATTGGGAACGTGCGTCCTCTCCCTTCCATTGCGTTACATGCTGTATGGCCAAACTGAAATCAATGCAGCTTACATTACACTTCTAAGGGCTAGGCCACACAAGCCCGTTTTTCAGGAGATTGCGATTTTCCAATTGTATTAAAAATGCAGCAACGCACCAAAATCTTGCGATTTCGAGTATGTTGCGATTTGCGCATTTTCATAATGAAAACAGAAATCTCAAGTACAAACGCATATTGATCGCGTGCGATTGTGTGTGCGATTCAGGTGCGTTGCAGTGTGGCTGTGCCCTAAATGTACATTTCAGCAATACACACACTAATATAAATGGTAGAGTGCAGAAATAAATACATAAAAATACGCAGTCTTTCAGAAATGCTCACAATAATAAAGGGTTAACAAGTTGCTTCCTAAATACATATTAAAAGGGTTAACACCTTCCCCCACTCTGAGCAGGAAAATCTGCTAATAATATTCACTGCTAACTCGGATGGTTGGCTGGGAGACACTGGCAGGTGGAGACTCCAAGTTCAACTCTAACATGCAGCTTAGCATAAGGGGAGTGGGAAACAAACACAAGGTAGCTAGTTCACATGTGCAGAAGGAGTTTTGTGTCCAGGACCACCAGGAAGAGGCAACACTAGAAGCCAGCTGACATCATACATTGCCAGTACTCAGAAATGTTCTATAAATGATTTCTACACTAAGAGGTTGAATTCAGAGGTGAGAGTGGTTTTACTATGTGACAGTTATAAAGTGTGGAGCTGCCTTTGTATTTTGGGTTTAGTTCATCTTTAACACAACACGGTGGGGCGAGCAGTCGGTTAAGTTTTAGTTTTGGGGGTGGACATGTCCTTTAAGGGCTAGGCCACACTTAAACACGCTTGTGTCCATTGCACAACGATACAATTTTTGGAGCGAATACAATTACCATTTTCTTTTGCAGATTGCATGCACTCTGATATCGCAACACATCGCAAGCGGACTGTAACACACTTGAAACTGTGTTGCTTGTGGTTCCATCCGCTCTAGTGTGGCCTCACCCTGAAAGTCTGTTGGTAAAAAGGCAGAGATATTTGCACCCTATCTACTTAAACAGAGTTACAAACCTTTTTAAAAGAGGTGAGCAGCTTAACACTAACAAATCCCATTTTGTTTCTTCTCACGTGTTTTAAAAGGAATGCATCTTTCTCTAAGTTTTCATCAGAAAGGTAATATTCAATCTGCACTATAAGTTTCTGGATCAGATCTGCTTCAGGGGGTTTCCAGTCTTGGTCAAGTTCATCAACATCATTCTCTCCTCCGCTAGTAGCTGCCCCACTGAGAGAAGGAAAAAGAGAAAAATAAAAAACTGTTTACATATACATGCACAGATTTTTTGCTGTACGTTTAGCTTGCAAATTGTTGGCAAATACAAAGCAATTTAGAATTCAGTATACAATACGAACCTGCAGGTTTTTCAGGTACTTTATGTTTTTGTTTGAAATATATGGAAATATATAAACTATGCATAGATAGAGAAGAATTAAACTGAATTATGTAGAACAGCTGCAGAATCAGACAACTAGTATACATGTTTGAGAGAAATTATACCCTACACCTGTAGTGGATTCCAATGTTCAGGTGTGTGACAATCCAAGCAGTCTCCCTTTACTTTGTAGAGAGACACCTTTTAGGAAGGTGTGTAGCCACATTTTTGACAGATGATAGACAGTCATCTTTGATAGATTGTTACTGTGTGTACCCAGCTTAAATTTCAGTGGGTGTGTCAGGAACAAACCTGATGTCCACGGAGCGATCTTTTAAACTATTCTACTCTGAAAATATAGAAGGAAACTCCCTTAATACTTTTCATATTAAAGTACAATTGATTAAAAGATTAATACACTGCAGCTCCACTCGACATTACAATCAATAGACATTTATATAAGATTGAATGTTAAATCGGTGTGGTGTCAAGGAAGTATATGGCCAGCTTCACGATTGTTTGTATTCAATAAAGGGTTTGAGAGAGATATTACATTTGGGTTTGTATAAAATTTTCATGTTAAAAATGTGAAGGATAAGTACACTCAAAAAAAGTGCAATTTGTAGCAGAAGCTTAAACTATTGTATATATTAGAGTATAAACAGAGGTACCTATTTTTACCAGAAAAAAACAAATTAAAGTGATTGACTAGAGTATAAACCGACTGTAGAAATTATGACCACTACTGCCTTCTGATTCTGTATTGTTTTGAGGCTTTAGTTGCCCTTTAAATGGACAGCAGAATTCCCATACAGTAATAGCTGGCGCTCCAGATGTTTGGAAACTACAACTCCCAGCATGCTTTAGTAGCTGGGAGTTGTAGTTTCCAGACATCTGAACCCTCACCGCATTTCAGTGGGTACCTTTTGTGCGAATTCTTCTGTGGTAACCTTCCCTGGCATACTTTTGTGGCCATCCTTCCCTGGCACTAACTTTCCTCTGCAATAACTTACAGGAGAAAACAGGCAGCCGCTCGATCACACGCTACCTATATTGAAACGCCGGCTGACATCACTACTCGGCGCCAGGCAGTGACGTCAGGGAGTGTGGGAGCGAGCGTCTTTCTCCTGTAAGTTAACTGACTCAAGTATAAACAAAGCTCAGTTTTTCAGGCTGATTTTACAGCCTGAAAAACTGTTTATATGGTAATCATTCTCTCCACCCCCACCCCCTAGCTCCCTCCTGAGCCTACCTGTGCTGAAATAAAGTTCCTGACATCTTGGATCTTCTTTCAAGTCATCTAAGCTCCACCCTCCATGATTTGCTGAATTTCCTTCTGTTGGCGTCAGGAAAAGCACACGTGCGGCACACCAACAGCGCTTTTTCTGACCAGCAACAGAAGGGGATTCAGCAAATCACGGAGGGTGGAGCTAAGATGACTTGAAAGAAGATCCAAGATGTCAGGAACGTTATTTCAATACAGGTAGGCTCAGGAGGGAGCTAGAAAAAAAAAAGGGGGTGATTACTTTAAAGGGCATGTCCCCCCCCCCCCAAAGTCCTGGCCAGCAGGAGGTTAGCAGAGTCCATATAGGACTCTGCCTCCTGTCTCTCCTCCGGGAGAAGTTTGGCATGCACACTGCAGCCATTCCCCCCCATCTATTTTGTCTCCCTCCCCCTTCCATAAAACCCTTTTTATATTATGTACAGCTCCCTCCCCCAGCCCCAACAGCATAACTATTATTCACAGAAAGTGCCTTTGAGTGATCTTTACTTACCATGCCTCTCTCCTTCGCCGGTTTGAACTCCTGGCAGCCACGTCCGTGATTGGCTGCCTCTCAGCCAATTATGGACGAGGCTGCCGGTCCCGCTCCCTGCTTGCATTCCCGTGCAAGCAGAGGGCCGGAGCAGTGTGGTGAAGGAGAGAGGCATGGTAAGTAAAGATCGGGGCACTTTCTGTGAATAATAGTAATGCGGTTGGGGCTGGGAGAAGGAGCAGTACATAATATAAAAAGTTTATTACAAGGGTGGACATGCCCTTTGAGCTTCTGCTATGTCATATCTGTAATAGCAACTCAAGCTGGCAGTCTATGCCTGCAGTGCTTATATTTAAAAGCCAGCAGTATATTTACTGGTTTATTCTCTATACACTAATACCGACAATTTTAATGTGTTATTGAAACTAAATGTATCTGTCATGAAGTTCCCCATTAAACAGTTTTATGCATAACCAGTAATATCCAGTATTCGTATTTTATGTATTTATTGGTTTTAAAAAGTGCTTTGTATGATCCAATTACTATTGAATTTCAGATCACATGATCGCAGCATAGATTTCAATTATGTGACATGATTTCCATTTACATCTGCTTAAGACCATTTTGGTGGTTAAAAATAGTCACAAAAATCATGTTAGAATCACGTATAAATGCTCTTAACATTTGGTAAATTGCTTGCGCTGTCTAGATGTGCCAACATAAGAGTACCGCACGCATCGCAAATTACATCTTCAAGTCTCGTTAAGTGTTAGTAAATCCCAGTTAACGCATTAACGGAACTTTAAGACATAACTTTGCAATAACAGCTCTCGATACATTACCCCAAAAGTCTTTAAACAGATGTTAAGGCTACCAAAAGATTTTTTATGAATGCAGAGTCATTAGCTGGCGGACAGGAAAACCAGATCACTGAAGCAGAAGGTGGCACAAAATGGTTATCAACCGATAGTGACTAGGGAGACAGTTTGCAGTGTTAAAGGGCATGTCCACCCCTAAAACTATAATCCCCCCCAGTAATGGCCCCATCATGTAGTGTAATAAAATCCTTACCTCACATCCCAGCTCCATATGGTTCTCCTGTAGTCCACCCCCCCCCCCAAAGTCCCAAAAACTGCCCACCAGGAGGATAGCATAGTCCATATAGGACTATCTGGCCTCCGGGAGAAGTTTGGCATGCGTACTGCAGCCCTTCTCCCCCTCCCTCTCCGTCCCTTTCCCTCCCGATTAGGATTCCCTTCCCCTAGCATAAAACCCTTTACATATAACATTCCCCCTGTCCCCCCAGCCCCAACCGCTATATTTTTAATTGTAGAAAGTGCCCCAAACATTACTTACCTTCCCTCCGCCGCACTGAACTCCCGGCAGCCACGACCGTGATTGGCTGCCGCTCAGCCAATCACAGACGCGACTGCCAGTCCCGCCCCTCTGCTTGCATTTTCTCGCAAGCAGAGGGCCTGGCATTGCGACGGAGGAAAGAGGGAAGGTAAGTAAAGTTTGGGGCACTTTCTAATAATAAAAATAGAGCGGTTGGGGCTGGGGGGACAGGGGAAATGTTATATAAAAAAATGTTTTCAAGGGTGGACATACCCTTTAAAGAAAATAAAATATACAGAATGCTGCCAAACATGTTACTTTGCCAGCATTTGTAGTGTTCATTTGTTTTGAATGTCATCCTCTGTTAAAACACTACCCAGTCTCCTTGTTATGAATGATACTAAATTTACTACCCAAGACTAGATTCACATGGACAGCTATCGTTCATTTTGGCTGCGGCCACACTACAACGCACAGGAACGTGCATGAAATGTGCAAACACAATGTTGCATGTTTCAGTCATATGTGCATGCGATTTACAAAAAATGGTGATCACGTGCTCCGAAAACGATAGCAGCGCACACAGTGTGGCCACCCACATTGAGTTGAAAAAACTTGGGTTATTGTAGTTGCACATGCAAAATGTTTGCACACTGAAGTTTCAGTATACAGCAGCTGGCTATTAAAAGGTATCCATACTCAATTTTCAAAAATGATACCTTTAGGACTAGGTTCCACTACTGCATGTCAGAGTGCGATTTGCATTCTGTTCATGTTTCGGGTTCGCATTGCCAATGCAACCGGGTATGTTCCGCCATATGCACTGTGGTCCAGTCCGTTATTGGTTCACATGTAGACGACTTTTCGTGGGGAACGCATGCGTGCCAATAACATTGAAATGGCCCGGAATGCAGTACACACACAGTATCATGTACTGCATTGCAACAAATCCTGCATGCACTGCTGTGCATGATGGTGGGGACTTACCATTAAATACAGCAAGATCCAACTATATCAAAACTTTTTCAGATTTTAAATCGGAGCTGTAGATCTTGAGAAATCTCATTTGAGTCACAGAATTTACAGGAACAGACCTGTCATCCCAGAAGCAGAAATTACTATGTTGGCTGCCTGACAGCACCGATTCTGCAACAATTAAGAGAATCAGCAGAGAAAAGTAGGCAGGGGGAGGAAGGTGGAGTGCCATGGTGAGGCTGTGCAGTACTTATTAGTGTCACAGACACTACAAGTAGGCAGTGAGTAAGGAAGGGAAGATTAGGAGCACTCACTTAACATTAATAATTTAATGACAAAGCAAGCACAGATATATGCAAGTACCGCCATTTTACTTTAATGTAAGAGTATAGTGATCCTTTAAGGTGTTGCTGGTCTGTAATTTGGCATCAACTTTCCATTGACCAAGGATTAAGCAACATCTAGGAAGCTAAAGTAAAATTATAAACTTACTATTAATTAAAATCTGCACCAGCATAAAATGTTCCAAAACCGCAATGGGGTAAACTGGAAAACTATATCTCAGGGTTCTATTTCCTCATGGCTTAGGGTTTCAATCATTTGAATTATACCTATACACTAAGGGCTAGGCCACACTAGCACGTGTTTTGCTCTCGCGATTTTCGCTAAAATGGAAATCGCGGGAACGCAAAAATTCCCGAGATTTCGCGTCCGTTCGCGTTTTGATAACGCATGCGTTCACCATTTTTGGTGCGCTAACGCAGCGTTTCCATAACGCGAAAAAGCGAACGCACAAGAAAAGCGCACACAATCGTGTGCAATAACGCTAGCGATTTTGTGCGCGATTCCTGTGCGTTGCAGTGTGGCCTCAGCCTTAAGGTACCCATACACTGTCAGATGTTTTTCAAATCAGCCAGAACAAATGGAAATCCAATTGGAAACACCAATCGAAGTTTCCCATCTTGCGCTGCCAATCTTCTGCAGATTTCACCTTAAAATCTGCAGGAGATGGGGACGTGATGGGGTAGTCTGAAAATGTTCCACCTGGCCCGAAAAACACTCTATATTGTGCAGTTGATTGTAAAAACGGAAAACATCTATCAATAATTTGAGTGATTTGATCAAAACGAATGTTGTTGGGGGTGGCTTTATGTATTTTATATGTATTGTAATATTGCACATTGGCGCTATATTAATAAGCTATACATAAATCCCATCATTGCCTACAGACAGTGTTTGTTCTTCACCTTTTTAAGGAATAGTTCACTCAAAGTGAATTTTTTTTAAATAAATGAAAAACAGGAAGTAAAGCAGCTGTAGTTGGTTGACCTACTTGTGACCTTTCTGTAACCAAAGTTGAGCAGTCAGAAAACCAATAGTTAAGCTAGGTAAACACAGTAACGATAAAGTCCCAAGGCCGTTGGATCTTATGTTATCTGGGCTTTATCGGCACTGTGTGGTGGCTTACCCGAACATTCGGGCCAGCCAAGCAGTCATTTATGAAAGGCCTTAAATTTATTTCGGCTGTCGGTCGAGGGGAACAGTCCAAAACATCCTCCCTATGGTGTGCATAGGAAGAACGCTCGGGACTGTGTGTATCCTGATCTTTGGAAAATGACCAACTTTACTAGGTAGGAAGGAAACAGGAAATGGACAGAGCAATACATAAAAAAGCACAAACATAACCTGCCAAACATGGGTTTACCCCAAGTGGAATTTTCTGCCAAGTCCATACTTTATGGTATTGCTCTGAAGAATAACTAGCTAGGAGGTGGCCCAAATATGGCATGGTCCACTTCCCCACCATATTTAGAACTTACTTGGACAAAATTAAGAAAGGACATAAATCCTAATAATAATAATGTGTTTTAATTCAAGAGTTACAGCTTCAAATTGGTATCTTTTCAAGCTCATTTACATTTAAGCTTTATATGGCCTTTAGCATGAGTGACTCCAATATGCATGTAAATAACAGGGACAGTAATGATGTTGCTTTTAAAAAGCATTTTGCATGAAAATTTGATTGTCCCATTTGTTTAAAAGCATACCTCCTAAAATCCGTAGATATATACCCAGCATAATGTAGAGGGGGGAAAACACTAACAGCAACTAAATGAATCTTTAGCTGGCACTCATTTGTATTCATTTTATCTACCAACCTAGACCATTTTGAGGGTCCATACCCACCCTACCCCTCATAGTATTCAATGGGTACCTTTTTTTAGATTGTCTTGTAAAATCATCCTCACTGCAGTTTCCTGCTTCCCCAATGACTTTTTCAGTGCTTCTGATGATCTGCCTCAGGTCACAGCAATCAATTCCAGGAAAAGTTCCAAACCCAAAATTAAGTTCTACAGGAATTCTTTCAGACAGATCTAGATTTGGCCATTCCACCGACAAGTTCTCTGTTTCATCAATTGGCTGCAATGGTACCCATCTACTTCCTTCAGCAGGAGGGAAAGAGCCTGCAGCAATGGGGGGTATCAGTCCACCTAGGTATCCACAGAGAGTACTCAAATCCTCACCAGGCTGGCATTCATCTACCACATATAGAGCTCTGCTCTCCCCTCCATCCTGCAGCACGGTTAGCAAATGCTCTTCCATGGTTTGATCCAACTCCAAGCCTTGGGACACAACAGAATTTAAATAGGCTTTGGTCATCTGTTCACATTCAGCAGCCTGAACCAGATTTGCCTGTTTTAAGTTACAAGATTCACACCGTTCTTTTGGATTAGTCTCCAAAATGCTATTTATTATTCTGTTTGCCCCAGATTTGGATGGAACAAGAGAGCTTTCCCTACCACTGCTGCTTAACTGAACTATTGGAGAATCTAGACTAATGGAATCAATTCCAGACTTGTGCCAATCCTCACTTAAGAGTAACTTCCCATTTGGCGGTATCACTGCTTCTACTTTATTAAATCTGAAGCTTTTCTGTAAAGTCTGAAACATGAATGGAGAACAAAGATGCCAATCCACAGCTTGCAAAACTGACCAGAATCTTTTAACACCACAGCTCCAAATATTAGACGGTACACTGAGAGTCTTTAGCAAAGCCTCCTGGCCCCTTACACCTTTACGTACACGCTTACAACAAAACTGGCGTGACCTTCCACACAAATGAAAAGCACTCATTTCTTCAAATCTATCCCCCAACCACAGCAAGTCATGCACAGGGATAGGTAAAAGTATTATAAAGCAACGGAAAAATGCATTTATCAACCGATACATGGCAAGTTTCTTCTACCACTAATGGCTCTCACTGAAACCAGTTCAGTCCTGACAAAAAGAGAAGAGGCAACACCTCCCTCTTTCACCTCTTTATATGACCTATGTTATTTAACCCTTCAGTGGCTGACCAGAAGTTAACAGCAGGAGAGCTCAATTAGGCATACTCCAATTTACTGACACCAACATGTGTCCTTTATACTAATCAGACACTTGTCTTACAGACCTGAAATAAGTTGCTGCATCCAAAAATCTGGAAAACCAATATTAATCATAAGGATTTCGGCATTTAAAAAGTACAAGATTTCATCTTCATTTGACTTCAGCCCACAAAATGTGCTGATAGATTATTATTGCATTGTGTTGTCTCCACTAGATTACACCTTATACCATTCCTGGAATGCCTGTAAAAATGGATAACAAATCATTCAGGACTAATTAGCTAAGATTTCTGAAAAACCCAATATAGGAACTGCTCACAGTTTTCCATGCAATAGGTGCATTGCTGTTCAATTGGTTTGGAGCTGCATTTAAAAGATACATAGAAGCTGTAAGGTATTACAAGCATCCATAAGGAAATACAACCAAAAGGAAAATATTGACAAGTATGGTGTTATAATAATCTATTTACCTCTAGTCTTAAAATAAGACTAATTATATGTATTAGTTAATAAACTTGGCAAGGATACACTCCCCTTTAATGCAAAATACCCAATTTATAAAGTAGAAATGCTGTTACAAATATAGATTGAATTGTTACAATATAAATATAAAATAGAATTGCTATAGAAGTGCTCAACAATCCATGGCAATGTTCTTTTGTAGCTTTTGAATGATACCAGAGCTAGTGAAGGAAAGGTAGAATGGATATTATGCACACAAAGTTACTATTATTCTAGTAAACCAAGATTAACAACATGTGTTTAATTGAAGAGAAAATTAGATCTCCCTGTCTGTGTACAAGTAAAAATGCTTTGTGCATTGTTAACCCTGATAACAGCTTTATGTCATTTTTCTGACTTAGGGCTACGCCATACGGCTGCGCTTTTTTTGCGTTTGCGCTTTCGTTTTTTTCATATAATTGAAAACACGGTAACGCAGTGTGCGTTTTTGGGTGCGTTGCGATTTGCGTTCCGCATTTTAAATTGCAATCGCAACGAAATCACACAGGAAATTGTATGCGATTCCATGTGCAATTGCGTTGCAGTGTGGCCGTGCCCTTATTCATTTAATCACAATCAATTACTTCCTTTTAAAGGATTCAACTAAATTAAAAGCTTATAAAATAAGGTGGGGAATTCTGACACTGGCTGCCGGCAGGGTTGCCAGATCACTGAAAAGTGAAAGGACACCTATTAAAAACACATAGAGTATGGCTGAGTTAGAATTAATATTGTTTAAGGGCTAGGCCACACTGAAACGCAAACGCAAACGCAATCGCAATCGCATGCGATTTCATGTGCGATTTTTTTGCGTTTGCGCTTGCGATTTCTTCAATAAGTATAGGAAATCGCATGCGATTGCGATTAAAAATGCAGAACGCAAAACGCAAACGCAAACGCATCGAAAAACGCGCGTTTTTTTTGCGTTGCCGCGTTTTCAATAATTTCGAAAAATCGCAAGCGCAATCGCAAACGCAAGCGCAAACGCAAAAAAAACGCAGCAGTGTGGCCTAGCCCTTAATGCAGTCAGTGCAGCCCTGCTAATTACATGTATTAAGTGTGCCCCAACTAGACCAAATGATCTGGCCACTCAGGCTGCAGGTGATATTATTTTCCCAGACTGCAAGGGAAGGAAGCCATACCATATTCCAAATAACAAACCACTCACCAAGGACTAGACAGGAAACAAACTTTTGTAAAAGCAAAAAAAATATAATGAAAAAATATCTTTGGGCCATTAAATAGTCCTTAGGAATTCAAATTAAAAATATTATCAGTAAAAAAAAAATGATTTTACCAAAACAATATTATAAATTATTTTATGTTTAAACCTTTACTTAACAGCAACAAAATTAATGTACAAAAAAAGTCAAGAATGATTTATTTAATTATTTATGCTGGGTTTTTGGAAACCACTCCACTACCTGGCTATATGACCCTAGGATTGCTACCTGTTCTAAAACTAAACACTATTTAACTGCCGTGATTCAGATCACGTTTTCCGATCTTGATGTGTGCAATGAAGTGAATAAGAGGGGGGGGGGGAGGTATATATAGCTGCCCTGCACTCTGGACAGTCATTGCAAACCATGTGATCACAATTTTTTGTGCGGATCACATACGTTGCAATTGAGGACTTTTATGGAAATATCAAGCGTGGCATGCACAGCAACGCATTGCCAAAATGGCAGAGCATTTCTTGTGCTTTGCAGTGTTTGGCTGAGGCCACACTACAACGCACCAAAGCCCATGTGTGATTTTTGGTGCATTATTGCATTTGCGCGTGTGATTCCGCTATTCTCAATGAGAATCGCAGCAATTTTTCGCGTTCCCGCAATTTCTGCGTTATTTAAAGATGTGTGCGCAATCGCCCTTAATGTTACTTAGCCTTGTAGCATGTAGATTTCCATTTGAAAAAAAGCTCCCTAATGAAAACCACTATTCCTTTAAAATCACATTATTAAAGGGAATGTCCATCCCTCTAATCAAAAAAGCATATATAGTAGAATACCCCCCAAATCCTAGAGTTCGTTTCATAGAAAACTTTTAAATCTGCTCCCACACAGAGCTATTATACTTACAAGCTCCTCCTCGATCCACCACCGCGGCTCTGCACTTCCGGGTAAGGCAGTCAGCCGTGACAGTGACATCACGGCCAATAACTGACTGCCATTCCCGGAGCAGTCCCCACTGCGGCTGTTCAAGAACAAAAAAAGAACAAAGCAGCCACAGTGGAGACTGAGTGAGGAACCCGGAAGCAGCGGTGGAGCGAGGATCATGTAAGTATAATAACTCTGTGTGGGAGCCGATTTAAAACTTTTCTCTAAAACAAACTCTAGGTTTTGGGGGTATTCTACAATATATGCATTTTTGATTAGAGGGGTGGACAGTCCCTTTAACTATCTGGTAGGATTTTATTTAATGGGGCACCTTGGAGAGATTTATAAAAATCAGATTCTGTCCAGCTATTTAGAAGTTCTCAAAATCTTCCTAGTGGCGATTTGTTACTCGACACAGCCCTTACCAGCTTAGGAAGACTTTCTACTAGCAGAAAATGGCTTTACTCTCATTCTAGATATGCCAGTATTGCATTCTTCTAAACCTGTTCGGCCTGCTTTTTGTGTCTATAAGGTAAGGTGGACATGCCCATTAAAAGATAAATTAACCCCCTTCTTGCATTGTATTAAAAGGTTATTGTTTTAAATAGTAATATCGTATGATATTGGTTTACACAATTGATAGAAGTGTTTCTGCTAACATATGTTCATATAAGGCATCTGGTTGGACATTTCTGATATAAAATGGGTTTCCTGCACTTAGGGATGTCACCTCTTCCCTTTAATTCCAAACACACACAATCTGCAGGACAAAAGGCTGGTCAGTATTTACATTAGAATAATGATTCTTGCTGCAGTAAAGCCATACAGAATGCATTTACAGTAAAAGAAAACTTTAGTGCATATTAACATTTTACAAAAACAGTTAAAATGAAAAGTACCCGGGGCAGGGAGTTAGGACTGGTACTTTCTACCTCCCAATATCCTTTCTATAAGAAGCGGCAGCATGAAGAAAACTGCTTCAATACAGGAAGGCCCAGGGCACTAACCTGGCAGATAAAAACTGAATGGGCTACAGCTACACAACAACACAATATTGGGAGGTAGGAATAATCATTCCTATCTCCCTGCTCCAGGTACTTTTCATTTTAAAAAGTCAATTTTTACAGGAGGTAGGAGGTGACAAAAAAAATGGTAATCTAGTTTTAGGCTAGTATCACAAACACTTTTTCATCTTGTCTATATTTTACCGGTGGGTCCAGATGTTTAATGAATGCAGCAGCGCTTATTTATATCCCCCCCCCCCCCCTATAAAAACACTACAAGAATTTATATGCAAATCTTACAACACAAGATTATTTCCCTTGTTAATTTGCTACCTTAACACTAAGCTGAGAAACTAAACCTTTGGAGAAAGGGACATTTGTTTCTAACACAATATTCATTATTTTCCAGAAATCATTATAGGTCCTTGTAGGAAACAAAATTTTATACAGGGCAACACAAACCTGTTTCTCTGTGAACTAAATCAAACCCATGCATGAAATATGTTTCGCCTCTATGTAATTTCATTTCACTGTGCAATATGACTTTGCATTTTATGACAGGCAAAAACACCACATACAGGAGATTATGACCAGTCTGCAGAGGATTTACTAATCTGATTATCAGTTCCCTAGCAACAGATACTACTACATCATCTGAAATACTGGTTTTGATCACCTGTTTTCATCTCTTAACGTCTCACGTCCAATAAAATTATAGAAAAGAACAAATTGGATAATCACCTGTCTTACTCTGTAGGATCTAGGCTCCTTTCTTTAAAAACTAGCTGGAAACATAAGGCTAGTTACACACACAGGCTTCTGTCACTCAATTAGATCTACCAATCCGTTGGGAGAAAAAAAAAAAAGCTTCAAGGTTAATATTTTGGCCTTGTCCAATTAATATTTTATCTTTTTTTGGAGTGTACTTAGCCTAATACAACCCCACCACCACACACACACACTTAATACTAGCAACTATAAAACCGTATTGTACAATGTATATTATAGTATTTGTGGTTGAATAAAGACATACGTCCATCCATCCAGTGACAGTCCAAACCATCTAGCAATATCCTCATTTCCTGCCTAACTGTTGATCCAGAGGAAGGCAAAAAAAACCCCACCAAATTTATGAAGGGGGAAAAAATTCCTTCCTGACTCCAAGTGGCAATCGGAAATTTCCCTGGATCAACTCTACTTTATGTATCAATAACTTACAACATTCCTTGTTTGCAGAAACTCATCCAGCTTTTTTTTTAAACTGACCAATGAACCTGCCATAACAACGTCCACTGGAAGACAGTTCCATAGCTTTATCCTTTCCGAACTTGAAGCATAAACCTTTTTTCTTCAAGTCTTAAGGGATGTCCTCGTGTCCTCTGACATGTTCTATTGGTGAACAATGCCCCAGATAGTTTATTGTATGCTTGCATTTTATATTTAATTAAAAAGTAACAATTATCGATAAAATATTTTGCTATTATTTGTTGCACACTGTAAAGTTCTCGGATACATCTCTAAAGCGTATTGTCAAAGATTAATGGTGGCCATACACTTAAGAGACATTTGATAGATTTGAAGTTTGATTGTGCAATCTATCAACTGACTAAAATAACTGTCAGTTTTACCTACCAGATGCTCCTGAGACTTTCTCCCTCCTTACCCATTCATTTTGCTTTGGAACTTTGACAAAATGATTGGGCAATGTAGTTGTTTGAACATTGCGGGAATGGGGGTTAAGTTTTGAAGTATATGGGCAGCTAAAAGGGCATGTCCACCACACTTAAAACAAAAAACAGATCAATTGCATTTGATATATTTTGCACATTGCATTTTCCCCATTCTGTCAGAGTAAAGTGACCCCTTCCTCCTTGCACAGCCATAGATTGACTGCTGCCTTCTCTGCACATGCTCAAGCTTATAAAAACCTCATTGAGCAGAGAAAGGAGGCAGATACCTTTTGCCAAAAAGGAATAGAATATTCAGGCAGTTTTTTTGTATGCGCACCACTTTAACCTGTGTGCGCAGGCTCGCAGAGCACACACCTTAGAGGAAACACTGTTAAATACATGTGCTAATGGAATGGAAAATTAATCTGACATTTGAAACCATAACCATTTCGCAGCCAGTTTTTTTGGCTAGGTTCAGACAAATGGTAAATATTTACAGTTCTGCTGCAGTTCCAGGTGTTTTGCTGTTGAGGAAATGCTGCACGTAGTGTCGGAAAACTGTGAACAAACGTGCCACATGCTTTTGGCTACCTAGTTCCAAGGATTTATCCAGCTTTAACAATTAATGTCTAGTTGACTTGACTAGGAAAGTAGATTAAACATTTAAAAGTAATTGGGTTTCTTTTTGGAACTTGTCAAACCAGAGAAGGGGGGGGGTTGCTCATCGTTATTACAATATCTAGTTCAGAAGAAAATTTTAATGTATTTTATATTTTGTTTTAAAGCAAAATGCTCAGTGACTGGAGTGGAACCCCATAGCGCATGCCAGAAACCTCTAGGAGGAAGAGACGTAAATGGATTGCACCAGTGAAAGGCTCCTACTTTTCACTTTCCTGGCCTATATTTCCCCATGCAGGAGAACCATATGCAGCAGAAGAGAAAGGTATGTGTCATTTAACACTACACAGTGTGCCCAAATTTCAGTTGGGGGTGGATATGCCCTTTATAATCATTTAGAACAAATATATTCTTACAAATAAATTACTAGGTAGTAATTAATACTCTTATGGCAACAAGACAATAGTCGGAAATATTGTGTATAGTTATAAAACATATGTTAGCTAATAAATTCTAGCGTTTTGTCTAATTAAAATAAGAGTGATGCAAATTTAGGCAGATGATCTGTTCAAAATGTATTGCAGATAAGAAATTTGGTTTCTACTTGCACAGAATATTTTACCTGTCTGATACTGATTCTCATACACATGCGACAAGCTTAGCAAATTTACGGTACATTCCACTGGGATCCATCGTTAATTTGGTGTAGACAAACTTACTACAACAATCGGCCTCCTATACTTCTCCTTTATGTCTCTATCACTTCATGATCACTTCACACACACTTATCCAATGAAAAACTGCCTCACCACTGGGTCTTTGGTGCAAAACTCTTTATTAAACTGTTACATAAAAACAAACTTCGGCCTGACACCTTTGGGTTGTGAGACCATCCTTACTCATAGGCTCAACTACAGTTTTACATTTCTCACTGTAACCTAAAGATGAACTCCTTTTCTTAGTTTATTGTTTAGTTTCATAGTTTATTGTACAGCTTTTTAATAAATTTGTACAAAGTGGTCATTTCCCCACGTAAGTGCCAGAAAGTGATCATATCCCCAAGTGGCGTACACTTCTCTAGTGTAAAAAGCCGTAAGTTGTCCAATCTGTCTCCATAGTTAACTCGTTCTACAGAAATGGTGTGTTTGCAGCAGTCAAATGCCACACATGCAGGTCTTCAGCTACCTTAGAAACAACTGTCAAAAAGGTCTTTGCCTTTGTATACAGGGCAATTTTTTGACCCAAGTGACATATTTTGGTCAGCTGGGATGATATATTGCCTGAAATCTTTGGTGTGACAAACATTTTTGAAGAAATATCAGTGGTACCACTGTGTGTATACAGCCTTTATATGTTTCATAGTTCCTTTATTCCTTGTGAGTATCCATCTTTTCCTGGCCTAAAGAGAACTTCTTATGACACAATTGCTGACTCACACTGAATAACAACATTATTTATTAAATTACCATTTGTGCTTCTCAGAATGAAAACATCAATCAAAACCCATTCTAATTTATGTGTGTTCTTATAACACACTGCTGTTAAAGCCCCGAGCTCCTGCAGATCAGCACATTCTTTTCTGCTAACTTCTAAATCAGACGGTAATAGTGATATGGTTAATGTATGTGCCTAAAAGGAAAGCATGCAAAGTTTTGTTTGCATATAAGTATTGATACTTTCTCCTCAATTCAATATGTCACAGAACTGGCTGGAAGAGTTACCAAAAAAACACCCATTGTTCCCACCATTCCCTTGGAGGAAAACAATAACCTTCCAAAAATTACTTCATTATTCAGACACGATAGGTGAGCTGTCTAATAAAGACAGGTAGAACACATATAGGGCTATGCACGGAGAGCCGTTACTGCTCTCTATTGCCCCCTTTAGGCAATGCACTGAGCCGATAGCGGCTCTCCGTGTATTGCGAGTGGGGTTTACCCATTACGAATCTTTAACGCCACGATTTTAAGACACAGTTTTTTGCACAATGCCGCTAGTTGTATCTTAAAGCAGCGTTAAACCTTGGTACACCAGTTAATGCTTTAAGACAGAAATACACAATAACGGCTCTCCATGCATAGTCTTAACAGTGTCAAAGAACTTTGGCCTGTTACACAGGTGCTGGTATTTCGACCTGGTTGACAGGGGAATGATACCGGATGGCCTGCCAGGTCAAAATATCATTGATGCGGTGAAAATTGCCTGCAATTTACCGACATCTAGATTCAAACTTTCGTCACAGTTTGACAAATGTTTGACAAGCATCTGTCAGTTTCAGTGAAAAATGTTCCCCCGATATTTCATTCCAAATAAACCAAAATATTGGTTGGCTGGGTCAAAACATTAGCCTGTGTGTACCTAGCCTTCGCCAGAAGAGTAGGACAGAGCAGATAATTAATGTAGAGGCTTGTGCACATTGGGAAACGTGGAACAGACACTGACCAAACTCAACCACAAAGTATTATTACAAGAAGTAAAGCACTTTACAGATATATAGCAGATGATTTCATTAGAAGCTGTCATCCGCTATTAAAACACACATTCCCGATATTACATCAGGAAGCGTGAGGTTAACTCTATTTTACCCCATGTTACATCTCCCTGTTAGAGATAACAAATAGGGCAAAGTCTGCACTGCTGTCTAATACCATAGCAACCAATCAGCAGTTAAAACAGTCCTTCTTTCTCCAGGCGCTCTGTTCCTGGCTTTCTGCTAGCCAGAAGCAGCAGAGTGGGGCAGGACCAGCAGACGCGTCTTGTGATTGGCTGCCGGCTATGCACAGTACGTTTCTGAGGCTTTCGTCTGTTGGGGGTAGACTGGGCTGCCCTTCACACAGTAAATAGCTTTTAATGGTAGGGCACCAGGCAGCCATAAGGGACCAGGAGGTATGGGGGAAGGGCTACCCTGCCCATGCCAGAAACCTCTGAGAGGAAAAGGAAGCAGCATGAACCAGATGATTCACTGACAGCTCCTACTCTTCACTTTCTGAGAAAATGAACAGGCAATGCAGGAGAACCATAAGGAGCAGAGATGTAAGGTAAGGATTTTTTTAAACAATATACTGGGGCCAGTAGTGGGTTAAATTTTGGCTTTGGGGGTAAACATGCCCTTTAAGTTCTATACTTTGTAATATGTCCTTTTGTGCTATTATTTCTCTACTTTTCTATTACTTTTATTTTATTACTTTATTATTTTTCTAGAACTTTGCTGTAATCAGCAGTTTAGATGATTTCCTTTGCTCAAAAGTAAAGTTTATTTACTATTTCGGTATTTACTGTAACAGTATGCAGTGCATTTAACTTTTGACTTGATACTGGCGGATTAAATTAAAGGGTATGTCCACCGTAAAAAATAATTTTTGATATAGGAGTGCCCCTGTCCCCCCAGCCCCAACCGCTATATTTATTCTTTTAGAAAGTGTCCCAAACTTTACTTACCTCCCCTCTTTCCTCCGCCGCGCTGCCGGCCCTCTGCTTGCGAGAAAATGCAAGCAGAGGGGCGGGACCGGTAGTCATGTCTGTGATTGGCTGAGCGGCAGGCAATCACGGACGCGGCTGCCGGGAGTTCATTTCGGCGAAGGAAAGAGGGAAGGTAAGTAAAATTTGGGGAGCTTTCTAAAAGAATAAATATAGCGGTTGGGGCTGGGGGGACAGGGGCAATCATATAACTAAAGGGTTTTAATCTAGGGGGAGGGAATCCTGAGAGGGAGGGGGAGAAGGGCTGTAGTACGCATGCCAAACTTCTCCGGGAGGCCAGGTAGGAGGCAGAGTCCTATATGGACTCTGCTATCCTCCTGGTGGGCAGTTTTTGGGACTTTGGGGGGGGACTACAGGAGAACCTTATGGAGCTGGGATATGAGGTAACGATTAAACTACACTACATGATGGGGCCAGTAGTTGGGGGGATTATAGTTTTGGGGGTGGACATGCCCTTTAACCCAGGGAAAAATCAAAATATATTTAATAAGTAATAGTTAATTCATTTAAATCTAGACCTTATCATATAAATCCATATATGGACCAGTTTAACAGGCTCACATGTGATCAACCAACTACTGTACTTTTACAGAGCATCCTTTACATGACACTGGTCTAATAGCAGTAGAAGGCTAGAAGAAAGCACTTTAAACTGTGAGTCAACCAAACTACATTGTTTTGAAAAGTATGGCTTTGACTAAAACGCTATAATAAACTGGATGAATTTAAGAACTATTCTAAAATCTATTATGTATGAAGGTGAGGAATTTCTAAAACTTGATGTATAGAACCTGTTTCTGTACACATTGACCATAAGTTTACTGCACAAACAGGACCTATCTGGAATTTTTTTCTTCCCTGCATGTACCACTGATAGATGATTTTAGTCCTCTTCATACTTTAATAAAGATGCAGCCATGCTTTAAATGTTTTACCTACATACTATTCAATTTATCATATTGCATTATAATCCTCTAATCATATAATTTGATGCCTGTTTACCAAATAATTTACTTACATACAAAGGTTTTTATGTAATTGCCCAGAACCTATAAGAACAAACAGTCAAGGTTATATTAAGGGCAAAGGCAATGCATTTCCCCTAATAAATTGTTGAGATTAAAAAAGTCCTTGGAGTGCACTCATCTCGTTATCTATCTACTATTCATATCTCCTGAGTAACACCCAGGCAGATGGAGAGCTTCAATTGTGTGCCTGTATTAGCTCTCCATCTGCCTGGGTGCTACTCAGGAGATATGTATATAGATACGGATATATATACTGTATATATACAGCCCATAGATCGTCCTATACCAGCAAGTGTGCAGAGTTCATGAATTAAAACAGGGGTGAAAAATGTATTAACCCCTCACCCATGCTCCATCTGTGGGCCTATTGGGTAGAATGGTTATATTAACAGGGAAGACAAACTATTCAATTTCTGACCTCTTACATTACCAATGTTATTCATTTTTTTCTAAGTTCAGGTGATGTGGCCGTGACTAAATTATTTTGATAAACATAAATAAAGCCATTCATTTTAATAAATTAGTCTAGCTTTATCTTATCAAAAGTACAAGAAAGTCACAAATGGCCCTAAGCCCTTATACAGGGGTCATACAGAGCAGTCTAAATGCTAATAAAGCACCTACTGTGACACTCGGGTCCTTCACATAATCATCATAAAAAACATACTGATCTCTTCTTTACCATTTAGGCCGACACCACTTAAGAGGAACAGAAATGGCAAACTGCTGCATTCTAAATACTGATGAGGCCACCTATGGTACTACAAATTTTAGGAGGAATAGCTGAGAGTGGCAGAAAATTGTTTAGCGATATCATGTGCCACTAGCAGTTTGAAAAAGAGTCCTTCAATAAAAAATGACAAGCTTGATGGTTTCCCAAGGACACCATGTCACTTTAGAGCCACCACTTTGGCTCCAGCAGTCCTTCAAATGGTGAATATGGATAGTTTGTGAATGACATTTCTGAGCTTCTGTAAAAATGCCATTCTATTGTGAGATGGGACTTGCATCACTGCTGGAGGATAAGAGTTATTGTGTCTTCCTGTCTGTTACCTCCCATTCACTACAATATAAATCTGACAGCGTCATTAATACTGGGGACTCCTCTCCTCAAATCATAAATGTACTTCATGTCAAACGTGTGGCCTTCCAGATGTCTAAAAACTACAACTCCAGCCATTGCCTTGCTGCATAGTTGTAATATATCTGGAGAGAAGCAAGTTTGCCATTCCTGCTGAATATGAACTAATTGGTCGGCCTGAATCATTATTTGGCACAAGCCATAACATGTTACTATATTTCCACTCATTTTTAACTTGCACTAAATATTTAAAAAATGCAGATATATGTAAAGGTTTTCTCTTTATTCCTGAAGATTCAATGGTTATTAATGAGCAGGGAATAAAGTAGTTAAGTTCCCTTCCAAATCAATCTGCATCCTATGTGGAAAGTGATGCAACAGTGTGTGTGTGTCCTGCCTCCTTGATCTACACAGTGTGTGTGTCCAGCCTCCTCGATCTACACAGTGTGTGTCCTGCCTCCTAGATCTACACAGTGTGTGTGCCCCTCCGCCTAGATCTACACAGTGTGTGTGTGTGCCCTGCCTCCTAGATCTACACAGTGTGGGTTGTGAGTGTCCTGCCTCCTAGATCTAACAGTGGGTGTGGTTTCCTGCCTTCTATATGTACAGTGTGTGTGTGTGTGTCCTGCCTCCTAGATCTACACAGTGTGTGTCCTGCCTCCTAGATCTACACAGTGTGTGTGTCCTGCCTCCTAGATCTACACAGTGTGTGTGTGCCCTGCCTCCTAGATCTACACAGTGTGGGTGTGTGAGTGTCCTGCCTCCTAGATCTACACAGTGGGTGTGTTTCCTGCCTTCTATATGTACAGTGTGTGTGTGTGTGTCCTGCCTCCTAGATCTACACAGTGTGTGTCCTGCCTCCTAGATCTACAGTGTGTGTCCTGCCTCCTAGATCTACACAGTGTGTGTCCTGCCTCCTAGATCTACACAGTGTGTGTGTCCTGCCTCCTAGATCTACACAGTGTGTGTGTGCCCTGCCTCCTAGATCTACACAGTGTGGGTGTGTGAGTGTCCTGCCTCCTAGATCTACATAGTGGGTGTGTGTCCTGCCTTCTATATGTACAGTGTGTGTGTGTCCTGCCTCCTAGATCTACAGTGTGTGTCCTGCCTCCTAGATCTACAGTGTGTGTGTCCTGCCTCCTAGATCTACACAGTGTGTGTGTCCTGCCTCCAAGATCTACACAGTGTGTGTGTGTGTGTGTGTGTCCTGCCTCCTAGATGTACACAGTGTGTGTGTTTCCTGCCTTAACGATGTACAGTGTGTGTGTGTGTCCTGCCTCCTAGATCTACACAGTGTGTCCTTCCTCGTAGATCTATACAGTGTGTGTGTCCTGCCTCCTAGATCTACAGTGTGTGTGAGTCCTGTCTCCTAGATCTACAGTATGTGTGCGTCCCGTCTCATAGATCTACACAGTGCGTGTGTGTGTCCTGCTTCCTAGATCTGTCCAGATGTGGGTTCAGATCTAACCTCCCCGAGGAGATGTAGACAGGCTGAGGGATGTTAGGCAGACAGGCTGCTAATGATACCAACTCCTCAGGCCATGGACAGAGAGGACAATGGGATATGGGAAGTACCTGTATTTGTCACTGCGACTGTAATCGTCCTCGCTGCAGCTTCCTCCTTCCATCCCGCCCCTGAGATCCAGGCTTTCGGCTTCATCGTCCTCCGCTGCCTCTATGGCCACCCTGATCTGCACAGGGGGCCCGATCTCCCACCCGTTGCCAGCAGGTTGCTGCCCCCCTGCCACACACGGGCTCCCTGACTGGGTACCTGACTCCATGTTGCTCTCTTTAGAATCTTCGCACTCGGACATTCAATTCTGAGATCCAACTTAGAAGGTGCTAATAGGAAGAGCGCAGGTGCCAAGCCAGAGCCTGCCAGACCCTCCAGAGGAGCGGGACCTGGCACTGCCTCACACTTAGCTTCTTATCTACCTCTTCCTGCCTCCGAAGCTCTCTGCTTCCCACCACCTCCTCCTTCCAGTCAGGGGGTGGGCTTTCCTTCTCCTCCCACTTACAGCCTTTGCCAGCCCTCCGCAAAATCAGCTCGGACTCCCGCAGCGGTGCCTATGTACATCGCTACGCGTCGTTCCCTTAGTTACACGGGCTACGAGCGCCACCTGCTGGATGTTAGGAACGTAACCTATAGAACAGTACAGATTTCTAAATTGCTCAGTTTCCATGAGGCATCCAGAAGCATAGCAGGCATACAGAAATGAATTCATTGGACAAACTATGATATATCAACATATTTTAAACTGGCAATTCTTTCTAAAATATGTAGCCTTTAAGTCTGACATGAAACCCTGCACAATGTCCTGTTTCTGCTTCCTGATTATCCCAGTTAGCAACTGTCAGTTATGGACAGTTGACATCACAGCCAATGTCTGAATGCTAATACCCTAGCTGTCTCTTCTGAGCATGCTCGGGCTCACTACCAGGTCACTAAATTGCTGTTTCCACGAGGCATCCAAAAGCATAGCAGACATACAGTAATGAATTCATAGGACAAACTATGATATATCTAAAAGATGTTCTTATGAGGTGGAGTTGTCCTTTAAATGTACCTTATCAAGACCAGGCTAGAAATGCATTGTTGAAATACAGTCCAGGAGCACTCCAGCACACTGCTGTTGGCTGTTTGCCAGACCACCAATAGGTGCAATCCTTCTGCCTACTCCAAGGGCCAAGAAACACTTTCAATATTTATTGAACAAACAGCATACAAGTTTCGGGACCACCTTGTCCCTTCCTCTGAAATGTTGTATGTTGTTTGTTCAATAAATCTTGAATTACTATTAGAGTGTGCTCCTCCATATTTGTTCCTATTAGAATTGCCTTATTACATACGCTTATGTCAATAATACCAGTGCCATATGATCCAAAAATACTGTCTTTAAGGGCTGTTTAATGTATCCTACACTTTTAGCCCAGTAAAATTACATTTACCTAGGAGATACAGTAGGTGACATTACTCTTACCTCCCATTTTGCATCTCTAAAGCCTGTGTTGAGTTGTCAAGGAGCCACTTACGCCATGGCTGAAAGCTCCACCACTTATTCCCCTGCCACCCCCACACAACTTTTTACAGCTCACTGGGCCTTTGACAGCAAAAAGGGTAGGTACCTTCTCCTACTTCCTCAATACATGTAATTTTATTGGCCTAAAATGTATACTCTGAAGATTGTGAATACTGCAGCTCAATGTAATCTATTGCTTTTGATAACAGAATATTGCAGCACAAACTGACAGTAATATAGACTGTAAGCTCTCGGGCAGGGCCCTCCATCCTATTCTACCACAGTAATGCTGTAACTTACCACACTGAATGCTGCTGGACCAGCACTAACATTTTTTGCACTTTGTATTGCTTGCATTACCCTTGTATGTAACATGTATGTTTTCCTTATGTATTTTAATGCAACTGTAAAGCGCCACAGAAGATGTTGGCGCTATATAAATCCACAATAATAATAATATGCTGCATTGCGATTTTCACATACATTATTATCCATTGATAGTGTGACCGCAGCCTTACCTTGCCCACTCTCCAAACACCTGAGAACATTATACTTTCCACTATCCCTGAATCTCCTTTTACCTGCTTGTATCTGCCAGTCTTCTGATGCCAGCTTTCTTACTGGTTGCAGATGTCCATTACCACTTTAATGGTGACATCACACCCAATGACTTACGTCTGCAAATTGCCATGCTTCCCACGCTGCATGTGCTCTCTAAGAGTCAATTGAGCATGCAGAGGAGGTGAGGACCAGAAACAGACTTTACCCTTAAGTTTTTTCACTTACATGCATAAGATTAGTGAGAGTGGCAGGTGTTGTCTACAGGGTAGTGAGATGGATTTCCCTACCTATTTAACCTTCAATTGATTGTTATAAATGAGAGGTTGAGAAACGTTGCTTATGGGCTCACAATAAAAAGTTTTTGCAGTGCAACCTCTGCCGTTTGCTATACCTATTAGTGAACCGGAAGACCAGCACCAGTGTAGAAACATAAGTATTTGGGGGAGATAAGTTGATTTTCTTCTCTTGCTCTAATCTTTTTTCTACACCCCCTTTCCCTGGGGGTTCTTTTCCTTGTTCTGCATTTTTTTATTACTTTCTCTTTTTTCCCTCCTGACTTCTTATGCCTTCTTTTTATTCTGGACCTTCTTTCCCCTTTAGCTACCTCTTATCTCTCTTCTAATTCAATTTCCATCTGCAAAACATGTAGGAAGAAGGTGGGGGGGTCTCTCTACTGAACAAGAGTTCCCTTTGTTGAAGGCAGCTGGCAGGATCATGGATAGGTAAGTAGTGATAACTCGTCTTAGAAGTTAATATGGGAGACAGCAGAATGTTCTCGTCTTCCTAAGAATTATAGAATTATTTATAGGGCATTTCCACACATAAAACGAAATTTCACACACTGATTAAGCACCCCCCAAAACCCCAGATCCATTTTACTTACCTTCCCCAAAGATGCCCAGGAACATACTTACCCCACCTGGGTGCTGCCCGCTGCTCCTGTTGCAAGCTTGTTTCAAGCAAGAACAGGAGCAGTGCTGCTAACAGCCGCTCTGCTTCCTGGTCGCAGCCATCAGCTATTGGTGCACCTTTGACTGACAGCTGAGGGACCGGGTCTTTTAAGTTTATTTCTGGGCATCTTTGGTAAAGGTAAGTAAAACGGATCTGGGGTTTTGGAGGGTGCTTAATCAGTGTGTGAAATTTCGTTTTATGGGTAGACCTGCCCTATAATCCAGGGTGATTTTTCTTTTCTTGGTTTGGTATAACATCACCAGTCAAGGTTAGTGTTTATTGCTACAATTCATAAGCAACCCGCATACTAATATGTTCAGTCCTGCTATATGTTTTGCATTTATCTCTGGTGCTCAGTATGTAAAACAGAGAAGTAATCCTAAATTATTACAATTAAAATAAAATTAAAGGAGAACTATACTTAATAATTTGATAAATCCTTCTTGCATTTCCACTTTTTCCATCCACAATGCTTCTTCTCTACCAGTATCTTTAAGTATATGAGAGTCAGGTACACAAACATGACCGATAAAAGATGGACATACACTAAGCTGTTTTTCTCATGCTGCCCCACTGCTCAAATGAAGAACACTGGGAGGTAAGAATACTAAATCCTACCTCCCTGCCAAGGTACTGTTAATTTTTAGGTGACAAAAGACAGTACTGTTGGACTTTAAAAAGTACTAAAGTTAAAATATGTATAAACCTAGAATGTCCAACTAATAGTAGCTTTGTAGATAAATCATCTGTTTTAAATCTGTAGGTTTCTAGCTTGTCAATAATGGATTACATTTGAGGTACATAGTTAAACTCAAGTGAGTTTTCCAGCCCTGCTTTTCTACGCTTGCCAGACCTGTCATGTGGCTACTAAGTATTCTGGCACTGACCTTTCTAATACTGGCCTTCCACTATATGACGCCAATGTTACCACAAACAGCCTGGGCCAATCATTTTGCTAGCAACTTTAAATCTCAAAATGAATGGGCAACAGCAGGGAACATTGGGAGGTAAAGACTAATGCAATAATAGATATTAGATTAATTTGATGATGGAATATCAAATTGACACTGTACACTGGCCACACATCTTTTTAAGGTGAAAGAAAAAAAAACCCAAGAATTTGTACTTTATTAAGAAATGCTCAGAGCCATGTTGATATAAATAAATTAAAAAAAAAACAAAAAAATCATTCTCAAATGTATTTTTACAGTTAGAACAAAAATAGAAGTAGTAAATTCATAAATTTCCATTTCCAATCAAGGCAGGACCTTAGGTTTAGATTGGGTCTCTACCTGGTGCACTGTGATTAGTTTCTAGGAAGACATTTTAATGACCTACCGTATATACTCAAATATAAGCCAATACGAGTATGTCGAGCTACCAAGAAAAAAAACCCCAAGAATTTCTACTTTATTAAGAAATGCTCAGAGCCATGTTGATTTAAATAAATTTAAAAAAAAAACACAAAAAAATCATTCTCAAATGTATTTTTACAGTTAGAACAAAAATAGAAGTAGTAAATTCATAAATTTCCAATCAAGGCAGGACCTTAGGTTTAGATTGGGTCTCTACCTAGTGCACTGTGATTAGTTTCTAGGAAGACATTTTAATGACCTACCGTATATACTCAAATATAAGTAAATCCGAGTATGTCGAGCTACCTATTTTTACCTGAAAACTTAGTACAACATGATTGACACGAGTATAAGAAATTATGATCACTACTGCCTTCTGATTCTATATGGTTTTGAGCTTAAGGTGCCTTTAGTAGTTTAAATGGACAGAGGAAATCCCATACAGTAATAGCCAAATCCAGTATGGCTATTACTGTATGGGAATTCTGCTGTCCATGTAAAGGGCAACTAAAGCCTCAAAACAATATAGAATCATATAAATATGTAAAGGTAATCCCACACATTCATTGCCACTCCAGATGTTTGGAAACTACAACTCCCAGCATGCTTTAGTTGCTGGGAGTTGTAGTTTCAAAACATCTGCAGTTTCAAGCACTGCATGCCCCAAGATCAGTGGAGGAGAGGACTTGCCTTGTGAAGAGAGGACTTCCTTTGTGAAAAGAGGACTTTCCTTGTCGTAGGAGGAGAGGCTGCAATCTGGCTGCTCCGCATCCACTGTCTCCTGGTGCCTAACGTCACTACTTGGCACCAGGAAGTGAGACCGGCACCGAGTATTGACGTCAGCGGCCACAAGAGAATACATGACAAGGTAAGTGACTCGAGTATAAGCCGAGGTTTTATAGGTTTTTTAGCCTAAAAAATTCAACTTATACTCAAGTATATATGGTATTTAAAATATCTGCAACTGCTAGCATCATCTGACCGTAATGTGTAATTTAGTTTTACAAATATTTGACCCATAAAGGGTCCATAGGCACATTAAAATCCCCAGCAACTAAATTTTTATTGTTTGTAAAGTGTTTTTTAAAAATGGTAATTGGTCAACATTTGGCGCATATATATTTACTTGGGTAAACAATCTCTCATATAAACAGCACCTTACAATAAGTTATCTACCCTACTGTGTCCCTCCATACCCGTTCAACTTGCAAATGCACTTTATTGAAAAAGCATTACTACCCCACATCCCATCCAGTTCCATCCGTTTATACATTTTGTGCATGTAGGATGGGAATGACTTTAGCAAAATGAGTCTCTTGCAAAATGATCACATGTGGGGACCAGGCCTTAATAGCCAGAAAATAGCCATTTCATATATTCAGTATTGCAAGCATATATACATTCCACAATGCTCTAGCCATCCCTCTTACCACCGTCCTCTTTTCTCCCCCATTTCCTGCTTTTTCCCCCTCAGAAAAGTGGTATATTGGGTGGCATAAATATTTTCTGTCATTTGACATTTTAACATTAATTGAGAAAATGATATTAACCTCATTGAACATATAACACAACTAGTTGTCTCAATATTTAGACCACGGATCCTGTGTCAAAGTCCAATGTCCAAGACATTGTAAGCATCCCTGTTAGTTAGATAGCGTTCCCTATTTGTCATACATCAAATTAAAGGGATTTAGTGGCCCTTTGAAGTTTAGTCATGACTGGAATCCAGTTCCTTTGTAAAGGTTTTTTTTGAGGGCGTGCATTGCAATATGGCCTTGGTGAGGCCCAAGTTAGCACATAACTTAAGACCCCCTGTAGCAAGTTTCCAAAGAGAATTGCTTATATTCAAAAGTGAATATTGTCCTAATGGATATCTCCATCTGGAAGGGAAGGGATTGGATCTAAAAATGTCGGCCATTGTTTAAAGTGTAAAAAGGGGATAGATCTACAAAAATCTGAAATAGTTTACCTGCATATAAAAGAACCAACTCCTTTCATATCAATGCCATTATTTTTTCTTTTGTGCTGAAAAAGTTAAACTTTACTATGATGTCTTTTGGTGCTTCTCCAAAAGCCAATTTAGACAACGCTTGATAGGCCCGATCCTATTCCATGCGGTCCCAAAGTTCATCTGGTAGCAGGTTTGTATGTCTTTGAGAATTTGTGTTACTTTGGTATGGGTCTCCGCAATACCTCTAATGCAAATATTAGACCAAAAAGAATGGCTCTCAAGGTGCTCTAGCTGTATCTGCAGCTTCTGAACTTAGGTGTCTGTGACATCTATCTTATCCATAAATGTTTGTGTGGCCTCCGAAAGATCATCTGCCCTTTCCTCCATATCTGCCACCCACAGTCCTATCTATCCCAGTTCTGTTTGCAGCTTGTTAGTGTTTTAGCCAGCTCTGCCTGCATTACTATTTGAATCTGTAATACTAGGTCATCTGGATCCCCCCTGAGAGAAAGTCCCTGGATTGTTGCTTATGTGCTGGTGTAGGGAAGGGAGACGCCTTCCACTGCTTCAGATATCTGGGAATCCAGAGAAGGGCGCTGGATGATACATCAGGATCTTTTTTTGCTGGCTCAGTTTTGCTGCTGTTTGCTCGTGTTTATAGGGGTTGGATAAGCAGAGCTCACTAACACATAATCCTGCATGCTTAAGTGCTCGCGAGCACCCCCCAGAAAGTTGTAATTTAAGAGATGTTGGGCTGCGGTTTTTGATATAACAGAGAATAGTACAAGCAAATTTCGGTAGGGAATACTTTTGGATCCAAATTATTGGTATGACTGCTTTGCTTGGACATATAATATAATGTTATGAAAGACTCAAAAAATGTATTGAGCCATAATAAAAATTATACATTGACATATGTCTCTCGAAAATAAATCTGCTCCCAGCCCACAATTCCAGAAGTGCAAAAGAATTCCCAGAGGTTTCGGACAATGCCCTTGTCAAAAGGATTGATGTCAGAATCAAAATGTTTCAAGTAAGAAATCCGATGATGGGACATGAACTCCCATGTAGTGACATTACATGATATAAGGTAACAATGGCACCCAAGAAGCAGTGCAACAACTACAGTGAAGATACCAGTCAACATGAAGGCCAGTAGAAGAAAAAGGTTAATACGAAGCCACTCTGTCCAGGAAGCTTCAAACCGAAAGCCAGACCTGTAGAAGAATCAGTAACACTTATCCACAGAAGGACAAAACAGAAAATATAATAGCAATATTATAAACTTTCATTATAAGGGACAGAAAATCAGAAAATGCTTCCGAAAGAAGGGAAGGGGGGTATTATACTTTAAGTTCCTGCTTGAAGCTAAGCGTTAAAGATAGTAAGCAGGCGAAATCAATGTGTGACAGAAAATCTTTGACTGAATGGCCAGCTGAATGTTATTCAAATGAAAGCAGTAAAAATTCCCATGTATAATTTTAAAGGCCAAAAGATTACACATTCAAGATTTTGCAACTTTATTACAAAGTGTTAAGACACTGCCTCTGGGTTATGAATTTTACAGCATATAGCTGCTTGTATTTGGAATATAGTATGCATAGAACACATTACATACAATGTAGACTTGAAGCAGCTTTTCTATTGCCAATGATGGTTCGGTCTAAATTAAAAGTTGCAGTACTGCTCTTTGTTGGGAAATTGTACAGTATAGGTATTTATTCATCCCTTGAAAAGGGAAAAAAGGCTTACCAAGTTAACTGAAAGGCCCAGAAGAGTACAATAAGCTGCACAATCAGATACATAATAAAGAGAGGATGATTTTTTTCTCCTACGCAGTTTTCAATCCATGGACAGTGATGGTCAAACCTCCGTACACAGTGTTGGCAAGATTGACAATGCCGTGCTCTCATTGGCTGCTGTTGAATAGTATAAACAAAGCATAGGTTTGCAGGAGAACACTACAAGGATAACCCATTTATACTGACATCTCTACAACTTGCCTTAGTGTTTTACCAAATCACCATGCATACAATAATTTTTAGTATTCAATATTTTTATTGGGATTTTTACAATAATATTATTACAAATATAAACAGTTAACATTAGTCTCCATCACTTTTCCATTTTGCATATATAAATTTGTTCATTTCACAAATATTTCAATATTATAACATAATATTCCATACATATGTGACATATATATTCTTATTTTTGTTTATCTACCGTAGTAGTACCATTATTATAAATGGAGAAAGGTATAGAAAATCATACTTAAACACAAATAAAAGAAAAATAAAATTGAACTTTTTCTAACTCATGGACTTTCCCTCGTGTTTTTATTCATTTTTAAATTGAACGTACTATTGCAGCTTCTGTGTCAGTAGCCAGCACCATGGTTATTCCCTTTGGGGTTATATCTGTTGTATTCAATTAGATCAACTGGACTTGAAATGTAGTTCTTGAAGACGTTTCGCTAGTCATCCGACTGCTTTTCTCAATTCAATGACTTGTACAAAACTGTGGCAATTATGTATTGCCACAGTTTTGTACAAGTCATTCTGAATTGAGAAAGCCAGTCGGATGACTAGCGAAACGTCTTCAAGAACTACATTTCAAGTCCAGTTGATCTAATTGAATACAAACAATATACCATACTGGATGATGAGAACCTTCACAAGCATATTTCTAATCCCTTTGGGTTATTTTGTGAATTTTTTTGTTTTATAACTCCCTGGTAATTCATATGGGTAGTGTTATTGAATATTTACTGTTTACCCAGGGAGTCCATGT
The DNA here is from genome assembly GCA_019447015.1 of Hymenochirus boettgeri. Classification (NCBI taxonomy): domain Eukaryota; kingdom Metazoa; phylum Chordata; class Amphibia; order Anura; family Pipidae; genus Hymenochirus; species Hymenochirus boettgeri. Next base: position 182,532,644 of record CM033471.1, read on the forward strand.
TTTAGCGAATATATCTAGAGTATCTTGCAAGACATGGAAGATTCTTTCGTTGATCATGATACTGTTTATTCTTGTCAGCACCCTCGATGCGTCTAATGTTTGTCCTCTCCACTGTGCCCCTATATGTATTTTAACTGCTAACATGATATACTGAATCGTTTTATTATTTTGTTTGCTTAGTTCCGGGATGTTGTGTCCTAGGAGTGCTACCAGTGGAGAGGATTCGCATTGCACATAGAGGATTTCTGATATTACTGTAAATATATCCTCCATAATTTTTTGTACTAGGTGCATTTCCACCATATATGGTAATCCCCTCTTTGGTTACAATTTCTAAAGCAGAGTGGGCTGATCGTTGGAAAAATTTTGGCCAATAGTGCTGGTACTTTATACACCCTATACATCACTTTCAGAGATGTTTCCCTTAATGCTACATTCAAACTTCCCTTATTTACATTTTCATATATCTCTTCCCATTGATCCTTTGTCAGCTCCATGTTTAGATCTGCCTCCCATGCAGCCTGGAATTTGTATGCTGCTTTTTCTTCATTTTGCCATTGGTAGAGTAGATAGTGTGTGTTTCGTTGAGGTTTGTTTAAGACAAAATTTTTCGAAATCTGTTAGAGCTGTGTTATTCTCTCTAGTTGCAATTATTTTGTTTATGTATGTTGAGATTAAGATATATTGGAACTGATGTCTTGGTGGTATTGGGAATTTGTTGCGTAGATTTGATAAATCTATACCTGTGCCATTGTTATAAAAATGTGCTAGTCTGAAAATACCTGTTATTTCCCACCATTTATATCCTTTTTCCAGATAGGCTGCCTGAAATGCTGGGTCTTGTGTTATGTTGAGCATTAGTGAAGGTTTTGATATCCATTTATATCTGTTTTTGATTCTCTGCCATATCTTTAAGGTAGTTTGTGTGCATGGGCTTATTGGTTTTGATAGTATTGTTTTATTGTTGGGTAACCAGGCTATGGAGTCTATAGTTACCGGGTGTAAAAGATCTGATTCTAGTGTAACCCAACTGGGTATATTGGTTGTGTTTTGCCATGTGATAAGGTGTGTAAGTTGTGCTGCTATATAATATTTGTATAAGTTAGGAACTCCCATTCCTTCCTCCTTGTGATTTAGGTTTATAGAGTAGGGATTTTGCTATTCTTGGCTGTTTATTTTGCCAGATAAATTTTATTGTTTGATTTTGTAGTGGGTCTAGCCATGCTTTGGATATTTGCATTGGTAAGCATCTAAAGTGGTATAACAGGCGTGGTAGATAGAAGGGTTCATTTTGAATGTGTTAATTCTGCCTATCCAAGATATTTGTAATTTGTCCCATCTAATAATGTCTGTTTTTAGTTTTTTAAGAAGGGGTGGGATGTTTTCCTGGTATATTGTTTCGTATTTTGGTGTTAGTTGTATGCCTAAGTATGTAAAACCTTCGTTTTTCCATTTTAAGTTAAAGTTAAGTGCTAGTAGTTTTTTTTGATGATCAGTGAGGTTAATACCCATCACTTCAGTTTTGTCTTGGTTAATTTTAAGTCCGGATATATTTGAGATTGTCTGATACAATAATTTTTAATGTGCATCAATCTTAGACTGGGTACACACCATCAGATATTTCTGGCTGACTGAACGATAGTGACGTGTATGGTCGGTCGGAAATGTCTGATGGTGTGTGCGGCATCCGAGTTCAGTTACCTGCGTGTTGGTAAATCATGGCCAATCGTGCAGTTCCGTATGGAAAGAAAACTCGGCTGTGTACCCAGCCTTATGTGTAGGGTGGACATGTCCTTTAAAAAGGTAGCTAAGTGAAGTGAATTAACATTGTTCAAAATTGAAATGGGTGTTATTATATGTATTATAAGTATACAGTGGTGTGAAAAACTATTTGCCCCCTTCCTGATTTCTTATTCTTTTGCATGTTTGTCACACTTAAATGTTTCTGCTCATCAAAAAACGTTAACTATTAGTCAAAGATAACATTATTGAACACAAAATGCAGTTTTAAATGATGGTTTTTATTATTTAGTGAGAAAAAAAAACTCCAAACCTACATGGCCCTGTGTGAAAAAGTGATTGCCCCCTTGTTAAAAAATAACTTAACTGTGGTTTATCACACCTGAGTTATGGTTATAAAGCCATTTCTAAAGCTTTGGGACTCCAGCGGACCACAGTGAGAGCCAATATCCACAAATGGCAAAAACATGAAACAGTGATGAACCTTCCCAGGAGTGGCCGGCCGACCAAAATTACCCCAAGAGCGCAGAGAAAACTCATCCGAGAGGCCACAAAAGACCCCAGGACAACATCTAAAGAACTGCAGGCCTCACTTGCCTCAATTAAGGTTGTTCACGACTCCACCATAAGAAAGAGACTGGGCAAAAACGGCCTGCATGGCAGATATCCAAGGCGCAAACCACTTTTAAGCAAAAAGAACATTAAGGCTCGTCTCAATTTTGCTAAAAAACATCTCAAGGATTGCCAAGACTTTTGGGAAAATACCTTGTGGACCGACGAGACAAAAGTTGGTTTTTGGAAGGTGCGTGTCCCGTTACATCTGGCGTAGAAGTAACACAGCATTTCAGCAAAAGAACATCATACCAACAGTAAAATATGGTGGTGGTAGTGTGATGGTCTGGGGTTGTTTTGCTGCTTCAGGACCTGAAAGGCTTGCTGTGATAGATGGAAACATGAATTCTACTGTCTACCAAAAAATCCTGAAGGAGAATGTCCGGCCATCTGTTCGTCAACTCAAGCTGAAGCGATCTTGGGTGCTGCAGCAGGACAATGACCCAAAACACAGCAAATCCACCTCTGAATGGCTGAAGAAAAACAAAATGAAGACTTTGGAGTGGCCTAGTCAAAGTCCTGACCTGAATCCTATTGAGATGTTGTGGCATGACCTTAAAAAGGCGGTTCATGCTAGAAAACCCTCAAATAAAGCTGAAATACAACAATTCTGCAAAGATGAGTGGGCCAAAATTCCTCCAGAGCGCTGTAAAAGACTCGTTGCAAGTTATCGCAAACGCTTGATTGCAGTTATTGCTGCTAAGGGTGGCCCAACCAGTTATTAGGTTCAGGGGGCAATTTCTTTTTCACAAATAGTTTTTCACACCACTGTAAGTGTTCTTACAGTTACATACTGGTAGAGTGTTAGGAAATGAGGAAAACAATGTTATGCTATCTTTAGCATATACATACAGGATTTTCTTAAACAATATTTATTATTTATTAACATCAATAAAAATGTTTAAAAAGAATTAGATAAAATAAGAGACAGCAGACAAACTACTTGCCTGTATGAAGCAATATCCACAACGCCGCAAGCGAACCCGAGCAGGAGACTGTTGGATCATCACTACCTGTTCGGTATTTGTGCTTAGATGCTAAAAGAATATTAAAAAAAAAATAGTGAACCCAAAATGATCAATTGCCTCAATTACTGTAACAAAGAAAACACAGCTTTAATACCTTCACATCAGGGTCAGACAGAACATAGCCAGGATCCATTAATGACACTGCAAAGTATAGCAATACAGAGCACAAAACCAAGAACACAAATGTCAAAGGTTTCCAGAAATGTCCTTGGTCATAAACCTCTAAAAAGGGATACAGAGTAAAAATTATTAAAAAAACAAACAACATGAGCGTAAGCACTAAAAGTTATAATCAGGTTTTCTGGAAGATATTAAATCAGGTTTAACAAAAGTATTGCTTTTCTGGCCACATTATATAGAATTCAGACATTTCAGACAACTCATTATGAACCCATAAACTAGAGTGTAGTATAGCGCAAATAAGGCTGAGGCCTCCACTAGGACGCACGGAAGAATGCGCAATCCCAATGTTGCCCAATCGTGCACCTTAGACTTTGCTGCAGCTCTTTCCAGTTTGTATTATACATTCACTTCAGAAACTACCCAAAGGCGATGTACAATCTACGTAGCTTACCACACATGACTTAACAGTATGTTATAACAGTGGGAGGAAACCAAAGTACCTGTAGTAAAGACATGGGGAGAAAATGTATCTTGTATCCAAATGTAGCAAATTATAAGTCAGGGCAGCAATTCATTTGTACTAGCCAATATGCTGATTTACATAATATATAAATTAATTTTTGTAGGAAATCATACAATTGAAATGAATCCTTTTCTACCCTTTGCAGACTTCAGTTAAAGCAAACTGTTCAGAAGCAATCAACAGAACAACATTCTGTCTTTCAAACAAATATTGAGAAAAAGCAATGACTCTAGAAAAGGAAGCTCCATTTGTTTTGGCCGTATATTTGCAAATACTGTCACCTTTCTGGATCTTCCCATAGTCAATGTTACTGAAGATTCTCCCATCTCTGACATTGGAGAATGTATGTTAATTAAGGAGGAAAGGGGGTCACTTATGGCAGGAGTACAATTCTCCTTTAAGGAATGGGGCAGGTTTGAAATTGTGGTTGTAACTTATCCAATCCAGGAAGTCCAGTTTTGGTAATATGATGCTGGCAAGTAGAGGGACAATGATAACTGCTTCCTCTGCCTGAGAATTGTGCATAGTTGCCAACATTCTCATTTTTTTAACACAGAGCTCTATTATGGCTATACACCCTGTAAATACTTCTCAGTAACTTACAAGTTTCTGTAACCTTCTGTTAGATGACCTGCAAACCTCTAGGACTGAGGCTATACTAAAATGCATTGGAACGTGCATGCAATTGTGTGCAATAACACGCATTTGTTCTGCGATTCCCCAGTGTTCTGCTATCAGAGCGTGTGTTATTGTGTAAAAAAATGGTGATCACATTGGCCAACAGTGTGCACTTTTTAATGTGCAACCAAATAGCAATCCCGCTTTAAAACGTGATGGCGTGGCCCAGCTTCCTCTGCTGCCAGCAAAATAACCAGGTTAACAAGATTTTTTTTCTAACACTGGGTAACATCACTTAACCAGCTCCGTTTAAAGGAAACACAAATAGGTTAGTAAGCTGTGATAGAAGAGCTAATATTTCTATTTATTTTTACTAACATTTTACTATTTTTTGCTAAGTCCTTGTCCTTTGCTCATGGCATTTCCAAAGTAGTACTCTATTCGCTTGACTGCTCTCCTTCACATGTTTGCACACATAATGAGATAGATGGGTCTAGAGGGGGCATACATACTTTGTAAACACATTGTGCGCATGCAGAAGTTACAAATCGGAACTCAAAACCTAATCTGCAAAATAAGCTGCCCTTTAATTCCTGAAGAGTGTAAACTGTAAAGCAGAAATCTAGATCAGTGGTTCTCAAAACTTTTTCAGACCGTGACGCACTTGGCAATGCAATGGTTTCTCGAGGCATACCTGTGGAATTTAAGTTTTAATTACCCATATACACTGTAAAGTTACACTACAAAAATGTAGTACAAAGAGTACAAAATAACAAAAATATAAGTTATACAGTAATGGTGAAATTATTTCCACAACCCAAAATTCTGAGGGCACACCTGTCTCTTTGAAAGCCACCAATGACCTGGAGTGTTGAGTTTCTACATAATCTTCCCTAAAGGTTTAGACTTAAGTCCCCCCATCATTATATACATTACTAAAAAACAATCCCATTTTATTAGCATGACAGTCGCTCTCACTAAGCCTCTCTACATTGGTAATGTCATTGGTCAATGTTTCCCACTCTGTCCATAGTAACAGTAAAGCTGGGTACACACCATACAATAATCGCTGACCATTCCTTCGTCTGAATCGGACGAAAGCATGATTGGACGGGTCGAAGAACCATGACCGATCGTGCGGTCCTCTATGGACCGCACGATTGATTGCGGTAACGTGGCTGCTTTTGCTGTGACCGACAGTCCTTCCTCCTGGACAACCGGTCGAAAGTCTTGAACGGTCGGTAAGGAGAAAAATTTAAACATGTACCAGGCTTTACTTATCAATCTGGTCCTGCCATTGACTGGGTCCAGGGATGTAACTAACAGGGGTCAGGGAGCCAATGAGCCCCATCTTCTTCATTTCCCTATGACATATAGACTCCTCCCAGAAAACCACTGTGGATGAAGCACGGACAGGGGCTAGTTACACCACTGCCCGCCATATAACAAAACTGAACAGCTGAAATCGTATTTAGTTCCTCACCAGTCTCGTAAATGAAAAGCACCGCTGTAACTCCCCATGTAAGGACAGTGTGCACCGTCCTCACAGCAAAACCTGAACTAGAAACACCACGACACATGCTGTTCAGCCATTGGCTCCTAATCTGACACACGTATACCCATATGGGAGAGTTAAATAGGGTATATGAACTGTAACATAGTAATCCACAATGGAACGCGGAAGTTCAGCAGGACAAACTTAAACAAACTCTTTAGTTGCGTTTCAAATCTCGTTCAGCATAAATGCCACGCCCACTAACTTGTTTCCTTCAGCGGAGTCACTGTTTCCTTGCAACAGTAGAACTTCCGGAATTGCGCTGTGTGAAGCAATGCGTCACCTTACGGTTACCATGGCGACCATTCAGCGTTTATTCAGCAGTAGCTGACAGTGTTGCTATAGTAACAGTTCATCTCCATGCATACATTGTAAGGCAGACACCATTTTAACACTGTATGGGTTGGATTACACTCATAAATATCTCCTGTAAAGACAGCGTGTTCGTCTGGGAGTTTTCAGCGTGTCCTTGTCTTGACTGTAACCGAGCATGAGACAGACATGCTTCCAGGCAAATACCGAGGGAAACTGCAGTCTAATACAGTGAGTAGGTCCAGACTCTTTGTCTGCTCACACAATGGAATGCTGTATGTATTGTGTAGCTGTCTTACTGTGTTTGCTGAAATATAGCTCTATATATAACCATTGTCTACCCTGCACAGTGCTCCCCTTCAGATAGGGACAGAGCTCAGATAGGGACATTGCACAGAGCTGTGCTAGTATAAGGGCCACTTTTATTATCCTCCCCCCTGCAGCTCTGCACTGTGTTGTTTCTATGGTAAGAGAATTCCTCTGGAATTCTGTTCCCCTCTCTCGCGGGTTTTTTCCGCGATTGCGCATGCAATTTTTTCTTATAACAACAATGACGGCAACGCTTGCAATTCCGCTTGCGATGCTCAATCGCATGTGATTTCGTATCCCAAATGATACGCAGCGTAATCGCACATGCAATCGCACGGCGCAGTGTGGCTGTGCCCTTAGCAGGTTTAAATCTAGCTGTATCATAAAAATACAAATATATCCACACACAATATTATGATAAGCTGGCCAGCTGCAAGAAAATATACAATGTTAAAAAGCTAAGAAGTAACATGCAACTAAAGATAAGTATTGCACCCTGTAGCAAAAAGCAAAAAAGCAATAAAATAGCAGCAATGGAGAAAAAGCAAAGGACATATAGATGCAATAATTCAATCAATGGGACATCCAAAAAGGTAAGTATCCTATAAACATGTATATAGATGGAGGATGGCACAAGATCCTTCGGTGTGCGCACACCTAAATATCGGGATGGAGAGAAAAAAAAAGAAATATAATAATACTTCATTGCCCAAGTAGGGGTGACGGTGTATCGGTCCCCCGGACTCTGATGCTTTATGGTCCATGGCACTGCACGCTCTTGGGATCCAAGGAAGTGATGAGAAAGTGTTCACCGGGGATGGCATCCCCCCTGACTTTCACCTGCTCTCAAATGCCGGTAATCAGGGCACACAAGCCCCAAGCGTTTGCACAACTCCCGCCAGTCCCAGGGATAGTACGTCACTGCAAGTATGTCACTGTTACGCGTTTCGCTAGCATTAGACCTGAAGCTGGGACTGGCTAAAGATTTCTGCCTTCTTCCTGTCCTCCGGGAGGTACTGTGACATGCACAGGGGACCCCATCCCACCCTCCCACCCACCCTCTGGATCCCTCCCTGCCTGCCTCACCCCCTAACTATAAATGTTCTTTCTGTAGTGTAGGGCACAGACACGGCTGCCTGTCCGGCCTGTTTGCAGCTTCCGACAAACAGTGCCGGGCAGAGACAGCTGTGGGCGTAAAGCAATGTAAGTATGTTTGTGCTGCTTTGTTTTTATTACCAACCTTGGGGTTGGGGGTGATCAGAGGTGACCTACAATATATTTTAAAAAGTTTTAGGGGGGAGATACCCTTAAGCCCTGGGCACTATCCTGTCAGATGTACATGCTGTAGCTCCTCAATGAAAAAATATTGGGAGGTAGGAATAATTAATCCTACCTGCCTGCCTCAGATATTTTTATTTTGTAAAAATGTTTTGTAAAAAGTTTTTTTCATTGTGTAACTGTCCTTTAATGAGGCCATATTTCTAGACACAAAACAGAACTTTTCTTGTTCCCTTATGACAGAGATAGGAAGAGAGCCAAGAAAATGCAGTGTCCTGGGTACCTAAGGAGGCCAGGATCTGAAGAAGTATAGGGTGATCAACAGTATCAAATGCAGAGGACAGGTCAAGAAGAATTAACAAAGAATAGTGACCCTTAGATTTAGCACTAAGTAGATCATTGGTCACTTTAGTGAGGGCAGTTTCCGTGGAGTGGTTAGGGCGGAAGCCTGACTGGAGGGGGTCAAAAAGAGAATTAGTAGAGAGATGGTGAACCAGGTTCAGTCTTGTCCATGTTTAGTTTGAGGAAGCCAGAGGACATAACGGCAGAGATAGCACTAAGGCAGTTGGGGACCTGGGATGGGATCATCCACATACAGGTGATGCTGAAATCCAAATAAGAAGGGGACCAAGAACTGAGCCTTGCACTGCCCCCACGGGGAGGGGTGGAGATAATTCCAGAGTGTAAAACACTAAAGGTCCTACCAGAGAGATAGGAAGAGAGCCAAAAAAAAAAGAGAGGTTAAGGCTGGTATGAAGGAAGAGGAGAGGTGGGGAATGAGATAAGAGGGGATGGGGTCAAGGGGGCAGGTGGTGAGCCCTTCCAATGTTTATGCCTCATTAAAGCTTTATGCTGATGGGTGTATACAGGCACTGCTAACACCAAATAACTTGTATGTACAGAGCTTAAGATGTACTACTTAATAACATTTTATTACAAAGGCAGAAAAATGTAATGTTTTGTATTAAATGGCTATAAAAAAATATTGGTACTTAGGTTTCCATCGATTTTACTTCTTTTTTTTTTTTTTTTTTGCAGGTTAATAACTGTGGACTTCATTTGGTCCTTCAAACAACTCCAGTAACTGACAAAAACAAACCGGTAATTACCCACTAAATATTTGTAACATCATATTGTTGCTTTAATTACAATATTTATCCCACAATGCCAAAACACTCTAGAATTTTTATGTTGTAATCAGTTATTCCATATTTGTATAGAGAAAACTGGTGAGGACTGCACCCTTCCCTTCCACAATAGTTCCCAAAATAGAGAAAGAATCAGTGGAGTCCTGTATCTACAGAATTGATTTTTTGTTTTAAAACATACAAAAAGAAGAACATCCAATTATTGGATTGGTTAAATGGCCAAACAAACGTTAATGTGAGGCTGTGACTAAAAAAATGCTTTTTGCATTTAGTATCCGTAGCTATCAACCAATGTGTTCTTGAGCTTATGTGTTTTGTTACTGCTATTTCAGCTTTTAAAAAGGTAACTTTGGTCTCCATACAAGTGCCCCCTATTTAAAAGATCTCTATTATACCTTTCAAACAAACATGTGATGATGTCTCTAGCATCTCTGGTTCTTAAGTAATAAGCTTTTAAATATACCCTCAAGACAGTGATAGTCACATGATCTGCTGTGTAAGAAGCTCCCCCCCACCCAAAATAACTTTTTCTGAAGCCAATTAAAGACAGTTACTGCAGTAGGATACAACTGGGCATGCTCAATGTCTGTGGCAAAGGGGTCAGAGCAATAGTGATGTCACAGCTCACAGTGCTAGCTGGAAACTCCACCCTTTACATCACTATAGGTTTTGGTAGATTGCCGCTAGAAGCATAATCATGGACTTAAAGTTAGGAATGTGCTCTTTTTTAGATAAAGGTCACTTGTATAGAGACCACAGTTACCATGGTCCCTGGGAAAAAGGTGTTTCCATCAATCTTTTAAACCTAACAAGGCCTGTTTATTTATGTTAAAAAAAATGTAGATTTTAGATATGTAAATGTTGATATTAGATATTAAAGTTATTTAGGTAAACTTGCACTATTTGCCAGCATGGCAATAATCTTGGGCATGACCATAACATATGTACTACATATATTGTATGACCATAACATATGTACTACATATATTGTAGACATACTGATATTTATGTAATGTGGAATGGCTTTGTATTTTTTAATGGGTATGTGAATTAACTTTTGTTTTAAAGATCCTTATACAGTTATTTCTTTGGCAAAGCATATTGTAGTTGTATATACCTTTTGCCCCCAGCGTTCTCTACTGATTAGTAGAGATGAGCGAACTTCAAAAGTTTGGTGTGTTTACGAACTATAAAACTTCAGTAAAAGTTCTATAGTTCGAAAACGAACCCATTATAATCTATGGGGGCGAAAAAAATCGGAATTTTTTATTAAAACAGCAATGGTAACTTACTGTAAATGGCTCTGGGACCTAGGAAACGGTCTGGGGAATATGTCCATATCTCTAAAAAGTGTTTAAACACTGACTTTCCTCACGATCGGGTGAGTTTTCGGTACATTTGAGGATTATCCCACATTCAAGGGTTACTGAATGCTGCATTTGGTGGGTTGTCGCAAATTCGAGGGTTACTAAAAGCTGCTTTTGAGGGTTATCGCATATTCCAGGCTTACCCAACACTACATACAAAGGGTTATCGCAAATAATCCTTGAATTTTCGATAATATTTGAATGAAGCTTTCGGTAACCCTTGAGTTTGCAATAACCCTAGAATGTAGCATTCGGTAACCCTCGAAGTAACCCTTTAATTTGAGTTAACTCTCGATTGTTGCATTCGGTAACCCTCGAATTTGGGATTACCCTGGAAAGTTGCATTCAGTAACCCTCTAATTAGTGATAATCCTCAAATGTAGCATTCAATAACCCTCTAATTCAGTGAGGACCCTCGAATGTATGGAATGTCGGTTCTAGATATACCTGGGGATATGTTCACAGCACTTCTTTAGGGTATTGTTTGACCTTTTCTAGTTTGGTATATTTGTGCTAGTGACTCGAAGCAATATTTATATTAAGTACAAAAATCACATTTAGGCATGTATGCTCTGTCACCAATGTATTACAATGTATATTTTGTTTTTCAGTTTGAGTTTAGACTAAGTAAAGAAGCTGCATTGCCCAACAACAGAGTTGCTCCACATGAGGCAGAAAGAAACAGCAACATCACAGGTATTATGCCTGAACCACACAAACAATATCTCTAAAGAGATAATGTAAAACTACATCCAATGTGGAATCCAAATAATACAGTGTAATAAAATCTTTTTTGCCTGTAAAATTGCTTTATGTACAAAACTGTCCTAGCCCAACCTGTGAAAATCTACAGGAAAAAGACACTTACAGGGAGATCAGATATTATTTAACATTTGATAACAGCTTCCAGTAGCTTAAAGAGGGACTCATTTTCATCTTTTTTTTAACAGAATCTATTATTTCAAGTTGAAAGCTTTTTTAGCTTTTTCTGGCATGATTGTGACAGAAAAAAATATTTATATTTAGAAAAATGGAATACATCAAAAACTACAGACTTATTATTAATATATATATATATTATTTAAATATATCACGAAAGTCAGTATAGAAAAGTAGCAAACCAAAAAAAACATTCAAGATTGCTCCTAGAAAAGCAGACGCAGTTGTCGCAGTTGTGGCATGCGTAAAACATACGCAGAGAGTCAATAAACGTGATTATTGTTAAAAATGGTGCTAATTTTGTCCCAACAAATCAAATCTTATTTAACATTTGAAAGCTAACATCTAATTGTTTGGGGCAAAATTAGCACCATTTTTAATGATCAGAACTTTTATTAAATCTTTCTGATGCTCTTTATTCTTAATGCATGTATGCACAAAACGTGTCAGGCATTTTTTTGTACCAATTTTTAATGTTACTCAAGAATAAAGATCATATGTTTTACTGATATGACCACTGGGACTGGTTTTCTGTAAACACTGCTCGAATGTCTTTTTTTGGTTCCCTGATTGAAATTTTTTGGCCTTGCCACTGGCCTGGGGCTGTTGCCCCCAGGCCAGAGATCACATGTGGTGGGGTATTTCATCATTTAAATGTTTGATTTACTAGTGGGACTTGTGTGCACAGGTGATATTTTTAATTTGTGTGGTTTACAGTATGTGTATTACTTATTCTGTCCCCTTGATGCATGTACTTGAAAAGCTCAATTGCTACTCATTCATATGATTTATACAGATTAGAGACATTTAGTTTAAACTATCAAATAAGTTGCAATTTTAAATATTTATATAGATCCCTTGCATATTTTGGCTATTAAGTAAATAATAATGTTCACTATATTTTTTGTATAGTATAGAAAGATATAATTCTTATCAGGAAATTCTATGGCTTTGAAGGAGAACTAAAGTGTTTTTTACCTCTATTTTTACGGAATTTGTATCTGTGCTTGTAGTGCTCTCCAGCTTTTGCTGTTTCTACTACCTTCATGGGTCTTTCTGTTTCTATTCTAAACCAACCATACTTTTAAAGTCTACTTTTTGACACCTGTGCTTGTGTGTTTGTAGGAAACTGGAGATACAATAAATTATATGTCTAAAGTGGAAATAGTTGTAATATCTTTTATTTATTTTGTGTTAATTAGTATCGGTGTGTATTTCTGCTGATTCTCTATTTAGATGGAAGGCATTCAAACCATATGCCTCAAATTAAGCAACCTTACATTCCTTTGTCAACAAATGTCATTGAGAAGTTCAGCCCAAATCCAAAATATGGAAGAGAGACAATGTCTTTGGGAGCATTTGGGGAGCTTTCGAATCACTTGTCAGTGAAAACAAAGTCCAGACCAAGTTCTCATAATGCTTGTTCAAATAACATCCATGAGGATTTGCATCCATTAAAAGGTAATTTAGATAGTATGGAGTTTGTTAGATTATACTTAATCTTTAAGTGCATTCTGCCTATACACCATTTTTACTTAACAACATCTCTACTTAAAATAATTATTATGGGTGTCAGGGACTGCAAGGAGGTAAGTAACTATAACAATCTCAGGGTTTGGGGCAGTGGGGAAAGGTAAGTATACATTTTTTTTGTTCTGGGGAGGTGGTCAGGTCCTTTAATTTGCAGCAATAAAGTTTAAATTGTTGCACTGTAATATGGGTGTGTTTAAAGCAAACATGAACACATTTTATTGATCATTTCTTCCAAGTGTTTCCTCATTTGTTCTCGTTCTTGTTTTAGATAGTTTAAATTATCTACGGCAGTTGTCAAGGTCAGGACCTGGTTTGACTGTTTTGCACCGTGCTGCAGAAGATAAAGCTATCTGCCCAGACAAACTGAATTTAGAAAGGTATTAATTAATATCAATCCTCTAGCAGAAAAGTTTACCTGTACATAGTTACACATTATACTTATGGAAAGAGCAATTGCATTAATGAGTTGTTGATTAGTTTTTATCATAACCTACAGCTAAACAGTCTAAGGCTGGGTACACACAAGCAGATTTTTCTTGGCAACTGACCAATATTTACCTGTATCAGTGACAGTCTGAAAAATCTACAGCGCTTTCATGCCGCACATGACTGATACAAGTCGTCCAGATGGGCTGAAAAGGAGATCGGACATTCCAGTAAAACATGGACGATCATATGGTCTCCTATGGAATACAGTATTTGTTGCGGCAAACTGTTGGCTGTGGCTAATCTGATGGTGTGAACCCAGCACTAAAACTCTTATGGATACAACGTAGAAGTGTGTGAAAAGAAATAAAATAACATCATTGCATATAAAAGGGGACAGTCAGCATCATAGACCAGTAATATGGGCAACTTAATCTGTGTCTTTTAACATTAAAAAACACGAAAGGGAGTCTTAAACCCTTTTAACACACCCATCCCTGTTAAAGTGCCCAGGGTGAGAACCTGAACTGCTAGGTTCAGATCCTCACCCTGGGTGCTTTCATTTTATGTACTTTTAACTTTTTTGTTCCTTACATTGGTCACATTGGGTGTGGAACATTTAAGAAAAATGTTTACATTATACTTTACTGGACCTTTTAAATGCTTAGGAAGAAAATTTTAATACAGCATATGGAATTACATTTTTGGTAGCCTTAGTAATTACTTTATTAATATTGTTCTCTTTTCTTTCAGGCATAATTTAACAGCGTGTCCAATATTTGAAGGCGAGGAGCAACTACGTTTGTTATATCTCCAGCATAACATTATAACTAGAATCCAGAATCTTTCCTGTCTGCAGCGCCTTATTTTTCTTGATTTATATGACAACCAAATTGAGGAAATAAGTGGTCTCTCTGCTCTTCAAGCCTTGCGCGTGCTTATGCTGGGAAAGAACAGGTACTAAATGGATTGTACAGAATTCATTTTTATTATCCAGGAACTGCTAAATAATATGATGTGAGAATAGATAATATTTTTGTGTTGTCTAATCCTGTGTCCTTTTTATTAAATTACTTTTTAGGGCACCTATGTACAGTAATAAACTGGATGTAAATGCCTTTAGCTCTTCTACAGTGAATGCCTATAAACAGCTTTTCGTGGGTGAAGGGAAGCAAACTACTCTAGTCTGCTGATAACTGAACCCCATCTCCAGGCACATGTACCCATTCAAACATACTACCTACCTCTGTGTCATTTGAATTGTGGGGAAAAAACACTTAACCCAGAGGAAACCCTTACAAATATAGCGAGTCTCCTTGCAGTGCCGGGTTCAAAGTGGATTTGCGGGTTAAAGTGGACTGCGGGTTAAAACTGCTAACCACTGAGCCAATAAGCTCAGCCTGGAGGTACAGTCTGGCAGTATGTAGATACTATTTTATCCTCCTTGCAATATTCTTTATTTTTTACAAGTGTTCCATAACTCTCAAACTGTGCCACCATCCTCCTGATTTATCTGGGTACAATCAGTGATTTTTGGGTTTGTTGGGCAGGAGACAAACCAAAATTAAACTTCAGTATGCCAAAGGACAAAAAGGGGATTATTAATTCATAAAATTAATAATCCCTTTTTGTCCTTTGGGGCAGTCCTGAGTTCGATTCCACCCTTGGACACATCTGCAAGGAGTTTGTATGTTCTCCCCATGCTTGCGTGGGTTTCCTCCGGGCACTCCGGTTTCCCCCAAAATCAATCATAAAGACATACTGAAAGGTTGTATGTGTCAAATAAATGTGCTTAGATTGTAAGCTCTTCGGGGCAGGGCCTGATGTGAATGTGTAAATGTAATTGTAAAGCGATACGGAAGATGTTGGTGCTATATAAATCCGTAATAATAATAAAATCAAAAAGTGATTCTTTGCTAGTAAACTTGTTATATACTTCAGTGTTAAACAGAATAACGTGCTTGTTAGGCCCCTTGTGGTTTTCCAGAAACTCCTATATATTATCCACCTTATACAATTAGAAATGCAACAAATCATACTTTTCTAAAAGCATAGAAGCAGGTCAGGGGATCACAACCCTCTACTAATGCTGTATAATCTAATCTAGGCTGTTATATCCCAATTTATAGGATTTATTAAGGACACAAGGCTTGACTCTAAGCTTATGTGTCTAAAGAATGTTTTTACCCAATCACCTAATACACAGGGTAAAACCTTCCCAAGCATACCTGATGTATACCTAAACTTCACAAAGTGCTCCTGTATTCATGTATTTTGTTCAATGATACAGGAATTCTGAAAGAAAATGCTGGACCCATACTTAATGGTTAGATTCCTAAAATATAAGGGGGCTGTTTTTCCTGTAATGTTTCTGATTTTGTTCCTGTGCTTTGTGCTAAAACACATGAAAAGCAGGCAAGGTATTTAAAAAATTTAAAAAGTCAATTCAACTCAATTAGCAAAATAATTTTGGCATGTCCGAGATGGCCTTAATGCATTTTGGGACCTATCTAAACTTTTAAAAGTTATTTTTGTATGTAGAAGTTGCCATTGACATAGCTGTTACAGTTTTCGTGTTATTAATAATATAACAATACATTTTGCAGCATTATTTTCTCTACTTGAAATTTTGACTATTTATATGGATATAAGTATGGATTTAAAAAAAAATCCAGTGACAATAGCACTGCTTTAGAAGTATGCTCCTGAGTCTATCAAAGGGTGAGTTCAAGTCTCAAATAGAAAAATAGATAGATAAATCACCCCAAACCCCAAAACTGCAATCGTTAAATCCTTTTATGAAAAGTTGTTTTTCTTGGTGGAGTTAAAAGGGTATGTCCACTCTTCTTTTTAATTTTTCATATAGTGTAGGGCTTAGTCCCCCATCCCCAACCGCTACATGTTTAATGTAAGAAACTTCCCCCAAAATTACTTACCTTCCCTCTTTCCTCCGCCGCACTGCCCGGCCCTCTGCTTGCGCGAAAATGCAAGCAGAGGGGCGGGACCATCAGCCGCGTCTGTGATTGGCTGAGAGGCTGCCGGTTTCACAGATGCGGCTGCCGGTAGATCTGAACGGCAGAGGAAAGAGGGAAGGTAAGTAAAGATCGGATTAATATAATGTTAGAAACCCCTACACTATATAAAATGGATTTGTAGCTAGGGGGTGGGAGTCCAAAACGGGAGGCTGCAGTGCGCATGCCAAACTTCTCCCGGAGGGGAGAAACAGGAGGCAGAGTCCTATATTGACTCTGCTATCCTCCTGGTGGGCACTTTATGGGACTTTGGGTGGGGACTATTTGGAGCTGGGATGTGAGGTAAGGAATTTTATTTACTACAGAGTGGGGCTAGTGGTGGGGGAATTATAGTTTTGGGGGTGGACATGCCCTTTAAATCTCTCAGCTTTCTATCTATAGCAGGTTTGGGGTGATTTATCTGCCTATTTATTTTGAGAAGTGAACTTGCCCTTATATAGACCCTTGCCCTTATTTGATAAGTCTAGCCTGAAATGCTGCCTAATGTTCTGTTACCTCTCTTTCTACTTCCTGGTTCTTCTAGTTAGCAGCCATGGATTTAACTGATGGCATCTCAGAAGGGGAGTGCATTATGTTGCTGCATAACAGATTAGCCCTATGTTTGTCAGCTTTCTTACTTGTAATATTGAGATTTGGGAGGGTGATTTATGATTTATATAATTTGATTGGTTATTGTGCCCTTTATATCTTGATTTTTTTACATGCAAATATAAGATAACATATTTTAATGCAATGATGGTAAATGCATAACTATATGTACATTGTAATATTTTTAGGTACAAAAAATATGGATTCATTTGGGCAGTCTGACAATATGTGGTATTAGAAGCTCTCTTTATCAGAATCCTGAATTTTCAGGGTTTTTTTGTCATCGGTTTCACAGATTTAATCATGTCCATAAAAAATATAAAAAAACAAGCAGGCATGAAGTTCCCATAAAACTTCAAGGCTTTATTGTTTCAGATTAAAAGCATATATCAAGCAAAAAACATGGAGGAGGAGACACTCTGCACATTTCGTGGAAGACAGCCACTTTATCAAGCGTTATCAATCTTGATAAAGTGGCTGTCTGCCACAAAGCACATAGAGTGTCTCCTCCTCTATGTTTTCTGTTTGATATATGCTTTTAATCTAAAACAATAAAGCCTTGAAATTGTATGAGAGCTTGATACCTGCCTTTTCTTTGTATTATTTTATGGATGTTCTGGTTTTGGAAGCATCCAAGGTCTTCAGGTGTTTGAGCACAGTTCCGGACAGCTGTATTGCAAGCAAGAGTGAGATCCCGGGTGGACCCGCTATTTGATTTATATTTAATAATGTCAAATGTGTTTGGTTTCCTGGCTATCCTTTGCTTTGTAGACTAAGGGCACGGCCACACTGCAACGCAATCGCACACGGAATCGCATGCGATTTCATGTGCAATTTTGTTGCATTTGCGCATGCTTTTTTTCATTAAGTATTGGAAAACGCATGCGATTGCGATTTAAAATGTGGAACGCAAATCGCAAGCGTATCGCACCCCCGCAAAATGCGAGCAAGCGCAAATGCAGAAAAATCGCAGCAGTGTGGCCTAACCCTAATTGTTGAATCTCATTTACTAAAATTGTTTAAAACAACTCTGGTGTATTTTATTGGTAAACCTTCCCATTAACCCTGTCAAAGTACATTGTTTAGAATACCTTTACATTTCATATTTATTTATATTTTAGAATACAGAAAATCTCCAACCTTGAGAATCTTAAACATCTTGATGTGTTGGATCTGCATGGTAATCAGGTATTATAAGAATAGTGCGCTCTTCTCATGTCAACAACAAATGATATACCCACACATGTATGTAATGATTCTGGAACACGTAAATTGTAAAATAAGGATTTAAATATTTATATTATTTAATTATACTTAACTGAAAAGTTTTTACATTTTTGTTTTGGCCTTAAAATCTGAACTGTATTCTGCTGTAGTCTCTATTGGCAATGTCATCTCCACATAAACTATGTGCTGGAACAGAAGTACTGATTTGTCCAAAAATTGGTTTCCGGGGTATATATAGCTGTATGTTTTTGGTCATTCTTCTTTTTGTGTGAGAATATCTGTTTAATCTAAACTTGGCAGACACTAATTTTTCCTTTCAGTTTGCATTAAAAAAGGCAACATTTCTGTATGGCTTAGTCACCATATTAATAAACGGTAGCCATGAGAGGACTAGATCCCAATATTTCTGATCAATAGTCTGCCATCTGGGAACTATAGTGATACTGACGATACTTTGACATGACTGATTGTGTGACCTATTTAAAACCTATTGAATTTACCAACATGTCCATTCTTCTTTTGTAAAAAATCAGTTGAAAATGATTAGTTAGGCAAATTTAAAGGATAACTGTATTGCCTCAATGTGAGTAAGTGATTTCAGCTGCTGGAAATGTGGACATGTAATGAGGGTGATGTTATTTTTTTTTGGTATTGTTGTCCTTTAAGCTAATATTTCTTCCTGTTCAAGCAAAATATCGAATAGCTCAGTCAATTGGGCTAACATTTGAACCTATGTGTAACACCCCAAATGCTTAAAGGGCATGTCCACCCCCAAAACTATAATTCCCCCACCACTGGCCCCACTCTGTAGTAATATAAAAAAATAAAAATCCTTACCTCACATCCCAGCTCCAAATGGTTCTCCTGTAGTCCCCCCACAAAGTCCCAAAAACTGCCCACCAGGAGGATAGCATAGCATACTATACCATATAGGACTCTGCCTCCTGTCTTCCCTCCGGGAGAAGTTTAGCATGCGCACTGCAGCAATTCTCCCTCCCTCTCCCTCCCGTTTTTGACTCCCACCCCCTCGCTACAAATCCATTTTATATAGTGTAGGGCTTAGTCCCCCAGCCCCAACTGCTATATTTTTAATGTAAGAAACTTCCCCGATCTTTACTTACCTTCCCTCTTTCCTCCGCCATTCAGATCTACCGGCAGCCGCATCCGTGATTGGCTGCCTCTCAGCCAATCATAGACGCGGCTGACGGTCCCGCCCCTCTGCTTGCATTTTCGCGCAAGCAGAGGGCCGGGCAGTGCGGCGGAGGAAAGAGGGAAGGTAAGTAATGTATGGGGATTTTTCTTACATTAAAAATATAGCGGTTGGGGCTGGGGGACTAAGCCCTACACTATATAAAAAATTAAAAAGAAGGGTGGACATACCCTTTAAGCTGGATTGGTCAGTGCAGCCTCCAATGGCATGTTTTGCAGTGTGTGATTTCATTAGTTACCAGCTGAGTACAATCTGATTAGTTGAATCAGAAGCCTCTGCAGGAAGGGCGTGTGGTATGACTTCAATTTTATATCCTGCTCAGAGTGGTAATTAAATGGTCACTATACTCACTGAAACAACTTTTCATTTTCTGAAACTACAATTTGAGACAAGTACAATGATGGTACTCACATATTTATCTGTGCTTGCTTTGTTATTAAATTATTAATGTTTACTGAGTACTCCTAATTCCCCCCCCCCCCCCCCTTACTCACTGCCTTCTTTTAGTGTCTGCGACACTTATGTGTTCTGCACAGCCTCACCATGGACACTGCTCTGCTTACACATCTCCCACTCCTTCCCCGCTGCTGTCTTTTCTCTGCTGATTCTCTTAAATGTTGCAGAAAATGTGCTGGCAGGCAGGCAAAGAGGTCAAGCATGGGTTACATATTTTAAAAATAAAATAAAAAATAAAAGTTTTGGAGGAGTGGAATCTTGCTGTATCTAAAGGTACTATTTTTGAAAATTTGTTTTTTTAGAGTAAAGATACCCTTTAAACGCTATTTAATCCAAGGTTGTCCTTTAGGTATTTTAAAAAATAAAGGGCTTAAGAGCTATTTGTAATTATTAATTTATAAGCATATGGCAGCAGAGCATGTCTAAACTCTAGATTAATTTATATACTAGAATTGTGTATTAATATATTACAAAATATAAAAGATTCCCAGGCACACTGTTTCTCAACAATAACCAAATAGGTTATTATTTCAATGTTTTGACGTCTCACTGGGCATGTTCACAGAGGCACCTGGAAAATAACGTTTGGAACGAGTGCACAAGTGTCCAGTTGTTTATTGTATCAATATATTATTAATATTAAATATTTTGTCACCTTACAGATCTCAAAAATAGAAAATATAAATCATCTGAGAGACTTAAGAGTTTTAAACCTTGCTAGAAATCAAATAAGACATGTGGAAAATCTTAATGGCCTAGATTCACTGACCGAACTGAACCTTCGAAACAACAATATCACATTTGTTGTAAGTGTTTTGAGAATGGAGACAGGAGTAAAATATATTGATTTATTAGCTATAATATCCAAATTTTTTCTTTTCTATTCTTAGTCATACAACATGGGCATGATTCTTCTTATGTGACTCTGAGATGTAAGTAGAAGGTGGTAGTAATCGCTCCAGTTATAGCTGTCATATTGCGGCTAACAGCTTCACCACTCCTTTCCCTGTGTGTATGAGTTATAGATTGGAGTAGAGTCAAGATGGTAGGCAGGGGCAAAGGCGTTGGAGCTGTCAGCCGCAGCATAAGCAACTTTACTGAAAGCTCACTGCTTAGCTTTTACAGTAGAATGGGAGGTAGGAGAACTGTCTCCTACCTGTCTGCTAAACATAGTTATAATGGCTGCGCTCTGCAAAATCTGCTTGCAACCAGTTTGGTTCCCAGTGCAATCCACTTAATCATATCCGTATGCTTGACCTAAATTCAGAACTAGCATAGTACTCAAGCTTTAAAAGGAAACTATGGAACTTGATTTTTTGTAAGACAGACCCTTACATTATCTTTATTAAAGTTTAAATTTAATGAAGAAAGTACAGATTCCTGACTCATCACCCCTTTGTATTTTAATTGTTAAATTAATAAAATTGTTATTATTTGGTTTAGTTGTGCAGCCCTGTCCGTAAAGAGGTTATCGCAGTGACGTACCAGGCCCGTGATTAGCTGTCTTTACCCACAGTCTTCTGCTGGTTAGGTACCGGCCTTTTAAACAGCTGATCACATGTACCTTTACTGCATACACGCGAGTTTAAAAACTGCTGACTGTGATGATTATCAAGAGGGGGTGTGTGTTAGGGAACCAGACACCAAAGTTACAGAGAGGCCTGGACCCCTGCTGTTTTGCCACTGGGTTCACACTAGTGATGACCCAGTTCGCAGATCTGAACCCGAATCCGCGGCGGATTTACGAGGATTTCTCATATTTTCTAAATTGCACGAAAACCGTATTTTCGGAAATTTTCGAAATTACGAAGATTTTACGTATTTTCGAAAATGTGGGAAAATACGTATTTTCGAAAATTTTCGAAATTACGAGGATTTCACGTATTTCCGAGGATTTTTTCATTTTAATGAGTTTTAAAGGGTCCGCTCGCGAATTTTCTACTTTTTGCGAAAATTCGCGGATCCTCGTTCGGACATCTCTTGTTCACACAATAAATCCTAGATGTTATACAAGACTTGTTTGCTAACTCTTCTAAAACTTAATAAACGTACAGTATTAAGATGGACAGTGAATAAACTAGAGTTGCCATGTAAAAGGTGCCTTTAACTCCCAGTAAAAGGCTATGGCAAAAATATTTATTTTATATTAAAGCTCTATCAAAAAAAGCAGAAGAATGCCAATTAGAAATAGCTTTTCGGTATTATTCTTAAATTCCGCTTTTCAGTTTTCATCAGTATACTCTGCTAATGCTGATAGAATAATCTGTGTTTTATTTAAATTCATGGCTATTTTACTGTATACTAGAACAAAAGGGAAACAGAGAATAGATACAGAGCACATTTAATGTAACAGTAATAGCGATGAAATTGCGAAAATTGTGAATCATTTCAAACTGCAGTAACATTTTTTCTCTTGCTTATGAGATTAAAGGACTGTATATAGGATTGGCTTTCTGACAGTCACATGCTTCTTAAGGGGGAGGGAAGGGTTTGTATTGTGGTGTGTTTCTGCATCAGAGCTGTTCCTTTTATGTGCCTTTATTCATCCTTCCCCTGGCTTTTTATGCACTCTATTAATTGTAAATCTGAGCCCTGAAAATGCATGTACTATATTTTGAAGCTTTTGTACCAAATGTTTTAGTCGTGCTTAAATAAAGCAAAAATCTGATGAATCTTTTACCTCTATTATTAGCATTTCGAAATTCTTGGTGAATGATAATTGTATGAAACCACTACGTATTTTTAGAACATGAATACCTAGTCCAATTACTGCAGGCAGTTTTATTTTAGTGTTGTGATATTGATATAGCTAGCATCCACAATCCTCTGACAGTTAAAATGCTGAGCCTGCGTTATTGACTGCTGAAAGCAAGGTCCTTTTTCTTCTCCTCCCTCCTACTGCTGTTCACCTTGTTCTGCAGAATATATATTTGCTCTGAAACACTCCCCAGTTAGCCACAGCAGGGAGGAATGGAGCTGCACTCTCTTCAGTAATTAATGCTGCAGCTAGTCTACAGCATTTCACAGAATGTGTTATACCAGCCAAGCAAATGTTACAGTGCTACGTCAGATAATTTTCTTCATATGGTAAATCTGTGCTGCTCTGTTGTTTCTAGAGAGATGTGGATATTTTACCAAGCCTTCAGCTTCTGTATCTCAGCTTTAACAATATATCAAGGTAAGAGCATTCCTTTTGCACTACAGTTGTTTTAATTATTGCAGTTAAAGAGCTGCATTACAATGTATACTTCACCACTGACGCAGTAAATAATTCTGTTCCTAACAAACATTCTTTAACAAGTCTTTTTTTTTTTGATCGTTTAGAATAGTACCACACCCATTTAATTTCTTCCAGTTTTTTATTCCTTTTTTTAGTTTCTTTGGTTTTCATGTGTTAAAACCAGACAGCAGTATACACTTTATACTTTGCTATATGTGGATGTTATTGGTTGCTTGATCTTGGACTTCTTGGAACTGCTGTGAGTCCTGTTTGAATATTAAATTTAAAAATATATATATATTGACTATTTAATGATGCTCAATTATAACCTGTTATGTGTTTAGTGGACAGAGGATTCTCTTTATTTTTTTTTTATTTTTAAATTGCCATTTCAGATAAATAATTTGTGCAGATGCCACTGTTATTGTGTTACTATTTATAATAATAATTATAACACGTTTTGTTGCTTAGAACAGGGCCTTTCCCAGATATTAGCACACTGCTGTAGATGTTTTTTTTCACAATGTTTTTTTGTTGTTGCTGTCTCTTCATACATGTGAGATATATGTATCCACATTTAGGGCCTTCTTTTTCTGTAGGCCTGTTTCTTTTTAAATTGCATTTCCACTTTCCATGTGTTTTGGATAGCTTGTTGGATAAAAGTGAGTGGGAAAATGTAGAGCCCACATTTAAAACTATAAATATACTCTGATAAAGGGCTCTGCTCATTGATCTTGTCAGCACAGATTGCACTGATTTTGAAGTTAATGCAGCAAGACTTATAGGGCTTTGTACCAAGAGCCGCTCTCTAACTGGTGTAAAGTTAGTGAGCGGTACTTGTATTCAATAAACCGTTTGCGATTAATAGTACATAAATGTCTGCGTTAGAAAGTCACATTAAGGGCTAGGCCACACTGCTGCGTTTTTTTTGCGTTTGCGCTTGCGATTGCGCTTGCGTTTTTAAAAAATAATTGAAAACGCGGCAACGCAAAAAAAACCGCGCGTTTTTCGGTGCGATTGCGTTTTGCATTCTGCATTTTTAATCGCAATCGCATGCGATTTCCTATACTTATTGAAGAAATCGCAAGCGCAAACGCAACAAAATCGCACATGAAATCGCATGCGATTGCGTTTGCGTTTCAGTGTGGCCTAGCCCTAAGAGCTTAAGTGTTTTTTAGTACTAAAGTTGCGTAAGTCTTGATACATAGCGATGGAATTGCATAAATTGTGATACATAAGCAATGCACGTACTCTCGCTAACAAGAAACATCCATAGGCCACTTTTTTATATATTAACTTAAATTACAGAGAAATAAGTTCACTCATACTTCCCCTTTAACAAAATCTGCTCCTGTTAATTGTTATGGTCGGTTTATTGTAGTAGGCAGTGGCTAGCTAAGTAGTTAACTAATTGGCTTAGCAACACGCACGATAGCTCACAATGAACATACATTCATAAATATAAATGAAGCAACAATTATTTGCATTGCATATATAAAGTAACATCAAGAAAAGCTTGCTTGCTGCACACATGCATGCGTGATTTGTGATTGGTCTGCGTCGATCAATTACACATTACAAAATAGGCCAATTGTGAGGGTGAAATCACATGACAGCAATGCGCACATATATCGCCTCTCTGTACATAGGACTTTTTCAGTTAACGTCTGATTAAGACCATTGTGGTGGCGTTACAAACGCTCTAAAATATCACATTATAATCATGCATTAATGGTGTTAAAATTTGGTACATTACTTGCGTTGTCTAGACGCGCAAAGTTAACGAGAATAACGCACACATCGGAACTTACTTCTAAAAGTCACGTTAAGTGTTGATAAATCGCCGTTAAGACATTAACGGAACTTTAAGACACAATTTTGCGATTGTGGCTCTCGGTACATAGCCCTATTAGGCTTTTTGATATTAAGTTCCTCTGGCTAAGTAGTTGAGTTGCAATAACTCACAAGATGTTCTGTACATGACCAAACTTCTTATTAATACCCTACATAAACATTTACTATTCAGTAGGTAAGGGCAATTAAGTTAAAGGGCAAGTCCACCCTTAAAACAAAAAACTGGTCACAATTCCCTGCCCCAATTGCATCCGAAATATTTAGCACATTATTAGATGCATTACTAACCTGATATAAGCTGGCTCCTCCCTCCATGGCAATAATTGACAGTTCCCTGCTGCCTCCTCTACACATGCTCACATTCCTAAAATCTCATTAAGCAGAGGAAGAAGGCAGCTACCTATGCCAGTAAGGGAGAGAACAGAGGCAAAGCTTTTTATAAATATTTAGTTGGAAATGCATATAATAAAAGTGGGGGCAGTGGCTTAGGGGCAAACAAATGAGAAGTAACCATTTTTTTATTTTATAGTTAGACGTGCCCTTTTTTGGATTTTGGATTGGATTTTGTGGCTTAACAGAAGACAAATTACACTGCATCCAGAAAATTTCTAATTTTTTTAAGGCTGGGTACACACCACCCTAGTTTTTGTCCCTACCGTTCTCTCTCTACTAGCAAGCATTCAGTCAGGATAAATGTATGTCAGACGCGGCAATAGTGGGCGCGGCTGACAGTTCACACAACTGATTGTGTGGTCCCATAGGGAACCACACAATCACCCATGATTTTACAACAGGCCCGATCATGCGTTCGTCCGGTCCATGTGGGCTGCACACACACCATCAGACAATTCCTGCCAACCAATTAATACACGTTGCTATTGGTTGGTCAGCTGGAAATATCTGATAGTGTGTACCCAGCCTAACAGTGTGTTCTAAACTTGTTTAAACTTGTTTTAGACTTAAGTTTAAAAAAGCTTGACTTTCAGTGTTGGGCTGGCCCAAAGGGTTACAGGTGAATCCCCTAGTGGGCCTACAGCCTATTCGCCCAAGAAAACAGAGACAACTGCTATAATATAAATACAGAGCCAAATGGACAGTAAAAAATAAATTTTATTAAGCAATAGAAGTCAGTACGAGTAATATAGATATGTTAAGGAGTAATAATAGAGATATGAAATGTTAGGTGGGTCCCTAAACTTGTCCTGGTGGGCCCCTGGTCCTTGATTTCCTGGTAGGCCACAACATTCCAGTCCAACACTGCTTTTCTTATAGCTGGCTGCTCTTTCTAGAGTTTCATCAGCTTGGTGAAGTAGGGCATTTGTAAAAAAGATGACTAAAAATATACTGGGTGGTGATAATAAAAAAAAGCACCAACAACTTTCTACTTTAACTAGTTTTCCTGCAGGGTTGCCGAACAGTAACATCTCCTGTAAAATACACCCTGTTTTTAATTAAAATGGAAGATGAAAATAATTCTCAGAAATTATACTATTATATAGGGATATTCCTAATAAAAAATCCTGACTACTCTAAACCAAGAAAAGACTAGAACCTAATTAAACTGGACATATTTTAAACAAATGGTTTCTATTAAACCTAAATGTATTTGCAAAAACAGGATATAGGAAAGCAGATAATTTCCTCACATTCTGGGAGCTACTTATTGACTAAATAATTACAACAAATTATGACTAAACTTAACCTAAACAATAAACTGCTACATAAGTAGAGAAAAGGAAGGTAACCCTTCCCAAATATCAAAGAGGTTTGCTGACATTACTTTATGCACAGCTTACTTACAGTCTCTTGTAGATTTGCTGCTGTATTTTTGGTCAGTCTTGGACAGATGGTATCCTGGCCAGATGGTATGATGCTTGACTTTAGAATACTCTAGTATACAAAAGAGTATACAGAGGAGTTTATGGTTGGCCTAAGAAGACAGGTCCAATTAACCACTCATTGCTTAAGCATTGATATGAGGTATTTGTAATAATATGCTGTGTTGAGTTTTTGCTAAATCTTTACTTTGGTTTTGTCTGTTGAAAGGGCATTGTAACAGAACCCATGCTTGTTTTTTTTTTATGTACTGTTGTGACATATCTGTTGTATTCAGTTATATCAACTGGACTTAAGTTTAGTTCGCTTGCCATCCCACTGGCTTTTCAATTTAGAATGACTTGTACTAGAATCTGTTGGAAACATAAGTACCCTGGAAAGTCCCAATTAGCATATAACAGCCAGGTGTTAGGGACCTTCTGAATGCAAGGTGTGATTGCATTGAGGCTAAGAGGTGCTATCAAAACTGCCCAGGGTAAGGTGTCAAAACTGCATTGTACATGGCAGACGGTTGGTGTTGAACCCCTCCACCTCTATTCAGGCTTGGTCTCTTTATTTTCACATAAATCGCCTCCTTGACATCTATCTTGAACCAGTCCTGTTCCTTTCCCAAGATATTGATATTACAATCTTAAAAGGTATGTCCTTTTCCCTTAAGATGCAAGTACACGACTGAGTCCTGACCTGAGCAATTAGCTCTTCTGTGCTGGTGCAGTTGCTGTTTCCTCCCCCCTCCCACATACAAATCCGAGCACTCTTCACTGCACTACGTATATGATGTCGCTTTTCTTGTTTTTTGGTATTGGGTCTTTCAGATGTACCAATCGCTGCCTCAGTGTGTTGTTTGGTTTATAGCAAACAGGAATACAGTGTTTTTTTGAAAATTCTTCTTAATTTCTCGGAGACCCATGCTACATATGGGATGACCATGTTCTTTCTCTTGTCTTGCTTTTCCCCTTCACTGTTATTCGTGTTCTTTTCTTTCCTTCAACCCTATTTGACAAAGGCTCATTTCAGATATCAACAAGTTTTAAGGGCTCCTCTGAGATGTTAAATTTCTTTAGACTGTACCTCTGTGCTAGAGGGGATGTTCTCTGCTCTGGTTTGCAAGGTTCTAATGACACCCAGCTTGTGATCTAAAGGTTGGTGGGAGTCAAAAATCAAATACTGGTCTGTGTGGGTTGGTTTTCTGTAAACCTCTACTTCCAGTTTGCCATCCTCTCCCTGACTTCTACCAATCAGTCCAAGAAAGCCATTTTGTTGTTTTTTACCTCTTCCTTTGTAAATGTGATGTTTTGGTCTACAGCATTGATGTTTTCTGTGAAGGCTTGTACTTCCTTCTGGTGGATTTTAACCCAGGTGTCATCCACGTATCTGAACCAGTGGCTGGGTGCTATGCCTTTAAAGGTACTAAGCACCTGTGTTTCCAAACGCAAAGGTTTGCCATGATGGGTAACACTGAATATTCCATAGCACATCCATGTTTTTGCCTATAGCAAAACATGCTATAGGCAACAAACATATTTGAAATAGGTATTCAAGCATAGGGAACAGGCTAGAAGGAAACACATGTTCTGGGTTAAGATCTGTTCTGCTGTTGCGGGTGCTGTCTTGGCCTAGCTGTTTTCTCACCATTTCAACAGCCTCCTTGGGGGGTATACAGGGGAAGAGTTTGTGCTGTGTTTTCATGTTGCCGTACAAGGTTGAGGTTGTTCTCCCCAAATTGATCTGCAATATGCTTGTGAAGGTTCTCATTCATCATTCAACCTTCACAAGCGTACTGTTGTGACCTTTTAATCTTTTAACATGCGATTTGAGGCACAAAGCTTCTTGATGTTTTGCAACTTCTTTGAACACTGCACGGTCTGTCCTGGATGTTAATTAACGGGGATATCCGCAAATCGGAATATTGGCGACTGTCTTAAATGTTTTACAATGGTGAAAAAAATGTCTTGCTGTAAAATGATTTCACTAAAATCATGACTGATGTTTTTCCTGTAGAACGTCCTAATAGATTTTAGTATCACTTTAATGACTTGCAACCTAAGAAGTCTATTCTCTTACTCTTTTGGCAGAATTAATGATATCCTGTGCCTTGCTGATTCCACATCCCTTTCAGATGTCACACTTGATGGCAATCCTATAGCTCAAGAGTCATGGTACAGGCAAGCCATTCTTGCACATATGCTGCAGCTACGACAGCTGGATATGAAGAGGATCACGGTGGGGATCATTTGATTTTAAGCTTTAATATTGTATTACAATACAGTGAGGAAAACCATTTACCCTTTCAGTACTAAAATATTGTATGTAGGACTGTTGGTCTGTAGTCCCTTATCTACCAATGCAGGTTATGTCTTTTTAACCATAAATTTTAGTGACTAAGATTAAATAATATTTTTGTTATAAGAAGGCTTCTAATCAGTGCCAAACTTACAAAAATGAACAATAACAAGTGTACACCCCATTTATTCAACACATTTGGAATATACAACTATTTCATTATTCATTTAGTAGTGGATCGAGAGAGCAAATGGCGGATCTTCGCAATATTGCGAAGGAGAAAACGACACGTCCTAGTGACATTATTAATGTTCTGACTGTTGTATTCAGTTAGATCGACTGGACTTAAAGTTTGATCTAACTGAATACAAAAAATATACCATGACCTGGATGAATGAGAACCATCACAAGCTTAATGTTCTGACAGAAGGAAAGAGAGGAGTCAAACATTATTTCAAGACAGCGAGTAGTTTCAACAGGGTTAACAACCACATTATCAACAGAAATAGAGAAGGGTGAGCTAGGTCCAGGTTTAGGGGTGGAAATAATAAGTTCAGTTTTGGATAGATTAAATTTAAGATTCAAGAGAGGAAATAGAGGCCTGACATTAAGAGATTTGTGATTGAACTTCCGGGGTTAGTGTGGGGGTGGACACATAGATCTGTATATCATCGGTGTATAGGTGATACTTAAATGAACCGACTATATCTCCCAAAGATATAGTGTAGAGGGACAACAGTAAGGGTCCCAAAACAGAGCCCTGTTCCACACTAAGCGGAACAGGAGAGGAAGTTTTATTAGCACAGAAGACAGAAAAAGATCTCTTAGAAAGATAAGAAGACAACCATAAATCAGCTAGATAGATCAGACGAATGGGAGACCGAGCTTGGTTGCAGCCAGCTGCCCCACACTATTAGATATTTCTGACCGATCAATCCACGGCACTATCAGTTAGTCGGCTGGAAATATCTGCTGGTGTAAAGAGCGGCTGAAGGCACGGCTTGAGGTGATGGCAGAGAGCTTGGATTACAGTGATCTGCTCCTGGTCTGCAAAAAGCATGTATGCCAATAACATAAAATTATAGTTTTGGGGGTGGACATTCCATTTAAATATCCGCATTTGAGGATTGTTACCATTATAGTCCATGAGGGAAAATGTCCTGAAATTTGCCAATAATGCTGTAATGCTTCGAAAAACTATGGGAGGACATACAGTCCAAAAACGCGGAAGAATAAAATGGAAGAAAAAGAAGAAGAAATAAAAGAACAGTAATTTGGCTCTTCAAACCAAATTAAATAATGCAATTAAACAGAGGTAGGGGTAGAGGGGTAGTGCTCAGTGGCAAAGTTGAAGATGCATACCAATATCAAAATACTGCAATTAAACAGAGGAAGGGGTAGACAGCAGACAATAAGGTAATCTGGAGCATGGTTAAATAGGATGTAGTAAGGCAGTAGAGGAGAAGGGTGCGGGCAGAGTTTTATGGCTTTTCTAGTCAAATTCTGGTTTAATTACTGGTGTTAATTCAGCCCCACACTAAGTAACTGACTGGACCACCATATTCTATACAACTAGCAATATCAGACGTTATCTTTGTGCGTGTGCTGGGGACACACACGTTCTGGGAGCAAGCGGACCTTGCCATTTCCATTTAGGGCTGAAGAGGCAGGGGGAGACTGCAGGTCTCGGAGGGGCAGAGCTGAGCATTTGGCTGGGCACGATCGGGATGTCGACGGCTTATGGGCTAGGGGGTGGGGCTCTGGAGGGGCATGGGAGGGGGAAGGCAATGCCAGCGTTTTTTTTTGGAGCTGCAGCTTCCAAGTAGACTTGACTTTATTTTCCAGCATACTTATCCTTTAATGCAACTGTAAAGCGCCACGGAAGATGTTGGCGCTATATAAAGCCACAATAATAAATAATAATAATCTGAAAAATTGGAACTGGAAATCAGCTGGGGTGTGACTAAAAAGGGGACAGACTCAATTAGTGAAAAGAAAGGGCAAATTAGAACAAATTGTGCTATTCTAATAAACACACTGATATACAGTTGAGAGGCAGACAATATAAGATGCAGCGCACAGATTTTTTTTTTAACTTAGTTTTTATTGAATAGTAGAACATGATATACAATTTCTCATCAGTAATTTTTTATTAGTGTTTACAAATGGTCAACATTTGTAATAGATTATATATCATGTATCTTGGAAAGGTTTATACATATCAATTAATAGAACTTAACTTTATACAAGGAAGAATGTCATTTTAATGGTTTATTTAGTTTAAAGTATCTCTGGGGTAAGGGCCCCCCGGGCATCACAGCAGAAGCCATTATATTCGTGGCTGTCTATCCATGGTGGTATCGTGGCTGTCTATCCATGTTTCCATTTTGAATAAGGATATGGTAAGATAAAGACCCTTGATTTATATAAAACAACATTTCTAGGTTAGATGTTATACAATACTGTTGCTAGATTTACTTTTCTGTATTGTGGCACTAATAACAAAACTGCAGATGGAGACAAAGAGCTAAAATTTAAATCTAATTCTGGAGTGTTAGTGAAGTCCATAGGCTGTTTCATTGCTAGGTTTGGCTTGAAAATGTTTATATTCTTAGATTTAAACATTTATCTTAAAATATTTTCAAAAATGTATGTCTCCAAAGAAAAAAATTCTTGAAAAGCAAGAATAATAATGATGCATATCTTGCCTTGTAATCTGCCAGTTTTTATGTGGCCGGGGGTTAGGATGGCACAGTTAACACCAATTGTATTTGCTGACTGCAAGAGGAGATATTTATTGCTTTTATTATATACTATTATTATTGATGTATATATACTAGCAGAGTACCCGGCGTTGCCTGGTTTTTCGAAAGATCCCACCTGATCCTGCATCCAAATTTCAGCTTTCTAACCTGACCCACAAATCTTGTGCAATAATGGGATGTTGCAAAAAGTCCCAAATTTGAGGGCAAATAATGTTGGTATTTACCCTAAAAATTAAATTAATGTGAGGTGTTTTACCCCATTGCTAAATGGGAAGTTGATCAACTTCCCCTTTAATGAGTATCATACCAACTACCCTTTTAAGGCTTATCACACCAACTTCCCCTTTAAGGCATATCACATCAATTTTCCGTTTAACATGTATCACGCCAACTTTCGCTTTAAAGCACATCACATCAACTACCCCTTTAAGGTGTATCAGACAACCTTTCCCTTTAAGGTGTATGACACCACCGTCCCCTTTAAGGCGTATAACACCAACTTTCCCTTTAACGCATATTGCATCAACTACCCCTTTAACATGTATTACACCAACTTTCCCTATAACATGTATCACACTAACTTAGCAAAAAGTATCACTCTAGCACACCTGTATGGGCAATTTGCCAGAATAGTGTAGGTGCAATCCCCTAAGTACCCTCTATCCTAGGGTAAACACAGTCCAGACAAAAAAGATGAGGGGAGCACACTACTTGCAAATAATACACACTTTTATTGTGCAAAGAACATAAACAACGTTTCGGGAGGACTAGCCCCCTACCTGAGGAAGGGGGCTAGTCCTCCCAAAACGTTGTTTATGTTCTTTTGCACAATAAAAGTGTGTATTATTTGCAAGTAGTGTGCTCCCCTCATCTTTTTGTCACATCACCCTTTAAGGCATATTGCACCAACTTCCTCTTTAGCACGTATTGCATCAACTTCCCCTTTAGCGTGTATCACTTCAACTCCCCCTTTAGCCCATATTGCATCAACCTCTCCTTTAGTGCGTATTGCATCAACACCCCCTGTAGCGGGTATCGCATCAACTGCCCCTTTAGCACATATCGCATCAACGTCCCCTTAAAGGATAAGTGCACTGTAAAATCAAGTTATGTTCATTTGGAAGCTGCAGCTTTAAAAATACCGTTATTTTACCATATTTTTTTTTTACCTATGCCCCTGCAAACCTAGCTTTGTGCCTTGAAAGTTGCTTACATCTTGTTACTGGTTTGCTGAATGTTAAGCTCCGCCCCTCTGAGATTTCCTCTGCTTTCTCTTGCTTGAGCCTCAAACAGTAATGCTTGTGAGTTCCGTCCGTGCACACGCACGTGCATGGAACTCACAGGCATTACTGTTTGAGGCTCAAGCAGGAGAGTGCACGGAACTCACAGGCATTATTGTTTGAGGCTCAAGCAGGAGAAAGCAGAGGAAATCTCAGAGGGGCAGAGCTTAACATTCAGCAAACCAGTAACAAGATGTCAGCAACTTTCAAGGCACAAAGGTAGGCTCTGGAGGGGCATAGATAAAAAAAAATATGGCAACGGTATTTTTAAAGGTGCAACTTCCAAATGAACATAACTTGATTTTACAGTGCACTTATCCTTTAAACAATGGGTTAAGACATCTCACATTTATTTATTTTTTACTGCAATCGATCAGTATTGACACACAATGTCCCCCAGAAAACACAATTTGTTTGCAAAATGACACATGGAAAAGAAAGGGGAGTGAAAAGAGTGTGTATGTGGCCTTTAATGCTGGGGTTTCAGTAGTTTGTGGGGAAAAGAGACACAAAATGAACCCTTTACAGTGCAGTTCTATTGCAGTGTCAACCCATTCACAGCTCTTATTGTCTTTCCTTAAGTAAAACTACACATTTCCTTAGCTGCCTTCTCTGAATTCTGCATCAGTCTACTGAAAACTGTGATCTCCATTGGTAAATGCCTGCCCAACCCCCAGTACAAGAGACTTATCTTTGATTGGTCAGTTTACATCTCAATCTTGACTCTTGGCAAACCACAAGTGAAAGAAGGTGACAGTGTGTGGTCACATGACATTGCTACATCACATGGTCTGCTGCTCCTCATAATTGACAGCTCTATCCTCCTATTACAGCAGTAAAGCATTGTACTGCCCTGAACAATCTGTGATATGTGGAAGGTGTGCAATTAACTTGATTCACTCGATTCACCACCAGGTGGCAGCACACGGGTTAATTAACTTAAAAAAATGACAGAAAAAGGAGGTACGGAGGCATTTTTAAAAGTTGTAAAGTAGCCTATGCTTTTCCCCAGGTCATTCTACATAAGTGTCCCAAGTCTCATGAAAATTGTCCCACCCGTTTTAAAGTTTTTCTGTAACATAAAAACATACATACATACACACATACATACATACATACATACGTTGATTTTTATAAATATAGATTATCAGCGTTATTCAATAAAAGTTCTTATCGTTAAAAATGGTGCTAATTTTGCCACAACCAATTGGATGTTAAATAATATATGACTGGTTCGGGCAAAATTAGCACCATTTTAACGATAAGAACTTGAATTTCGCTGTATGTTTATTATATAGTGGATAATGTACCCCCTACTGTAAATTATAATGATATTAGAAGTTCCGTGACCATATAAAAGCACGAGGCCGCAGGCCGAGTGCCTTTTATACCGGGCATGGAACTCCGAGGTGACGTTTGATATCCGTATAATTTACAATAGGGGTACAATATCCATTATAACCTACCCCTTATTCAAAGCCACCCACATCACCCTCCACTAGCCTGTCATGGTACTTGTCCTTGCTCAGGACTCCGAAAAAAAATCCAGCCTCACCCCTTAACTCCTGCCTACGGCTAACACTTACATTTTTAGATGAAGAGGAAGCCACCATCACCTTTACTATATGAACCGGAGTTGAGCTGCACCAGTAACTGTAAGTATCCAACCGATAGCTGCATTCTGTCCGTTTCACTCTTCTCGTGCATTAATCTAGTGTGTGATGCGGTCGCGGTCATAGCGGCTGGTGATTAATGCGCGAGAGGAGTGAAACGGACAGAGTGCGGCTATCGGTTGGATACTTACATTTAGTGGTGCAGCTCAACTACGGTTCATATAGTAAAGATGATGGCGGCTTCCTCTTCATCTAAAATTGTAAGTAATAGCCGTGGGCAGCCATGAGTTTGCCATGGGCAGTTAAGGGGTGAAGCGGGGGGGGGGGGGGGGTGTTATACTGCACTTCTTGGTTATAATCGGCACGCTACTACGTAGTAGCACGCCAATTATAAGGATATTATCAGCTACTTTGGTCCCATAGGGATCCATTAAGTGGGAAGGTTATATATGTTATATACACTGTTTACATTCATTAACTGTTGAAGATTACCATCTGTTAAGTAGAACATTTTATATATCTGTGATAACTAAGCCACTTTTTTTTTAATGATTACTAGGATCATTTGCACATTTGTGTATACCTGTACGAATTATGAATCTGCTAGAAGATTTCTAATTCTATATTTCTTAGTTTATTAAAAGGTATTCGTTTATTGGACTACAGTAGTTTTTACATGTATATTTTTAAAATTAAGGTATTCTGAGAATTTTCAGAAGGTTTAATATTCTTTTTAATAAACTTTGTTAATGTACAAAAAACATAATTAGAATAGCGCTGATTTAGCAATACATTAGTCATATTTTCAACTTATAAAACAATTATCTAAATTGGCTAAAGACTATAGATGTCCGAACTTCCTGTAGTTCGGTTTGTTTCCTAACTTTAGTGATAGTTTGGAAACAAACCCATTGAAGTCAGTGGGAAGAAATAGCTTGAAAAATTTGGATAAATTACTGTATGTACTGTAGCTCCTCAACAAAACAATATTGGGAGGTGGGAATAATCAACCCTATCTCCTTGCCCCAGGTGCTTTTTATTTTTAAAGGGAATGTCCACCCCCAAAACTATAATGTTATTGGCAATGATTCTAGCTTTAAAACAAGCCATCCCCCATTAAAATCTGTTCAGCAAATTTGAAGATACGTTTAAGGGTTACTGAAATTGACCACTACATTCGAGGGTTACCAAACGATACATTGGAGGGTTACTGAAATCGAACAATACATTCGAGGGTTACCGAAATCAAACGATACATTCCATGGTTACCGAAATCGGCCGCTAAATTGGAGGGTTACTGAAATTGACCATTACATTTGAAGGTTACCGAAATCGACTGCTACAT
This sequence comes from Hymenochirus boettgeri, assembly GCA_019447015.1. Taxonomy (NCBI): domain Eukaryota; kingdom Metazoa; phylum Chordata; class Amphibia; order Anura; family Pipidae; genus Hymenochirus; species Hymenochirus boettgeri. The sequence continues at coordinate 182,568,864 of CM033471.1, forward strand.
TCGAAGGTTACCAAACGCTACATCCGAGGGTTACTGAAATGGACAGCTACATTCAAGGGTTATCGAAGGCTTCGTTCGAGGGTTAACAGAATCGAAGGCTACATTCAAGGGTTGCCGAAATCGAAGGATGCTTTCGAGGGCTACTGAATTCTAACTTTACATTCGAGGGTTACCGATTTGAGAATTTAATAATTATCGAAAAGAAGTCCGCAAACTAGTTTGAATTGGTCCAAACTCATAAAGTTTTGTCCCGAATTTCGGTTCGGGTCCGTCAGTACTAAAGACAGAGCTAAATAAAGATAAACTTTTTTTCCAAACCGGTTTTTCTTTTGTATGTATTACATTATTAACTTATGTAGCACTGCTTTTGGATGCAGTGCTATACAATATTACATTACAAACAAACATATGCAGGATTAAATTTAAAGTAGATTTGAAGGAAATGAGCAACAAGGAGGGGGAGAGTAGTTAAGCAAGTGTGCTTTGCTGTATTTGTTTTAGTAGTACTGAGATAACAAACAGGCAAATCAGTGACACTGGTACTACATTTTGCTACCAGTATCGTGTAATTTCCAGTTTGCTACCAGTATCATGTAATTACCAGTTTGCTACCAGTATCACATAATTGCCAGTTCACTGGTGTCATTTATTTGTGTATCTTTGTCTGTCTGTCTATATATCTATCATGATCTGTGTGTGTCTTTGTCTCTCTTTGTGTATCTGTGTTTCTATATCTTTATAGTAATCTATCTATTTGTATGTCTATCTATCTGCATTTCACATCCTTTTTACACTCTAAACCACTTATCTATATCTCTCTTTGTCTGTTGTCTACCTATCTGTCTGTCTGTCCATCTCTATTAAGTGCATAATGGTTGTGGCTTAAATGGAATGGAAAATGGGGCGTGACCAAAAATAGTGCCCCTGATCTTTTTAGACCCTAGAGATGTCCCTGAAGGGTGCACTCTCAAGTGTTTCTGATAGAACAGCAGCAACTTTTGAAAAGGACAACAAGGACAGCACAGCCCCTTTGCAACCTCAAGAAAGGTTTTCGAAAGGCAGGAATTACCGTATATACTCGAGTATAAACCGAGTTTTTGCCCGGCGCCGGCGCCAAGCCCGGCGCCGGGCAGTGACGTCAGCCGGCGCGCCGGTACAAGAGTCCCTCACACACTCCCTCAGTGTGTGAGACTCCCTCACACACTGAGGGAGTCTGAGGCTGTGCTCACTGGCGGCACTGTGTAGGAGAAGCCTCAGGAATGTCACGTCAGCTTCCCACCCATTAACTTTCTGGTCAGTCATTTCTGTATCTTGGGCTGTGGAGCAGGTAGAAAGGTGGTTGATGGCTCGTTTTAATGGTAGGAAACTGGCCTTTCATTTAAACTTACATTGTTTGAAGATCACAGTTCCCCTTTAATAATTTAAAAATACAAAAAAGTATGTTTGTATAATAATTGTTGCATTACATTTTAGGAAGAGGAAAGACGTACTGCATCAGTTCTAGCAAGAAAAGAGGAAGAGAAGAAGCGTGAAAGCCATAAACAAGCCTTACTTAAGGTAATTTATGCAATTTTAAAGGGTATGTCCACCCTTTATAAAAACGTTTTATATATGAAAGTTCTAGCTCCCCCAGCCCCAAATGCATTAGTATAATTTCAAGAAAGTGCCCTGATTACTTACCTTACCTCTCTCCTTCGCCGCACAATCCCGGCCCTCTGCTTGCATAGAACTGCAAGCAGGGGGTGGGACCGGCAGCCGCGTTTGTGATTGGCTGAGAGGTAGCCAATCATGGATGCGGCTGCTGGCTGCACAGAACGCCGGAGGATACAGGGAAGGTAAGTAACTATCAGGGCACTTTCTTGAAATTATACTAATGTGGTTGGGGCTGGGGGAGCTAGAACTTTCATATGGGAAAGGGATTTTACACTAGGGGGTGGGAGACCAAAACGGGAGGGAGGGGAGGAGGGCTCTTCTGTGCATGGCAAAATTCTCCCGGAGGGGAGACAGGAGGCAGAGTCCTATATGGACTCTGCTATCCTCCTGGTGAGCAGTTTTGGGGACTTTGGGGGGATTACTGGAGAACCATTTGGACCTGGGATGTAAGGTAAGGATTTTTATGCACTACAGAGTGGAGCCAGTAGTGGGGGGGATTATAGTTTTTTTTGGGGGGGGGCATGCCTTTAAAGTATTGAAAACATTTTGAAATTTTACACAGTATGTATGCTTGTGAAGGTTCTCATTCATCCAGGTCATGGTTTATCTGTTGTATTCAATTAGATCAACTGGACTTGAAATGTAGTTCTTGAAGACGTTTCGCTAGTCATCCGACTGGCTTTCTCAATTCAGAATGACTTGTACAAGAATCTGTTGGCAATTATGTACCCTGGAAAGTCCCAATCAACATATCACAGCCAAGTTAAGGACCTTCTGAATGCAAAGCATGATTGCATTGTGGCTAAGAGGTGTTATAGGAATGCCCGTGTAAGGTGTCAAAACAGCATTGTACATGTGAAAATAAAAAAACCAAGCCTGAATAGAGGTGGGGGGTTCAACACCAACTGTCTGCCATATACAATGCTGTTTTGACACCTTACCCTGAGCGTTCCTATAACACCTCTTAGTCACAATGCAATCACGCCTTGCATTTAGAAGGTCCTTAACACCTGGCTGTGATATGCTAATTGGGACTTTCCAGGGTACATAATTGCCAACAGATTCTGAATTGAGAAAGCCAGTTGGATGACTAGCGAAACGTCTTCAAGAATTAAACTTTAAGTCCAGTTGATCTAACTAAATACAACAGATACACAGTATGTACTGTAACAAAAGTTTCACATCACCCATCCTTTTATTCAGGACAGAGACTGGCAGCCCCTTTTGGACTGCTTCTCTTACTAAACTTTTTTTTTTTTTTTTTTTAATGCATTGTTGGTGAATTGACTGATAATTCCTACCCTGCTATGTGAACAGAATATGTGTTAATAGTTTCTTTCCCTATGGAATCTAACATTAAATTCTTTAAAAAACTGCCTGCATACCTTTATCTACCCATGTTACATATAGTAACTATTTTGGTTATTACAATTATTTTTGTCCAGGAGAAAAAACGAATCGCAATTTGCAATGCTGCACGACAGTGGGATATTCAACAGAACAGAATTACACCTACAATGTCCGATCTAAACAATAGAGATGGTGTTAATTCTTTACATAAACCATGCCCGCTGAATGGGAGTACTGCTTTTCAATTTGAAGAAGAAAAAAGGTAGATCTTAATTAATTGATAGTAAAGATTAAATTGTATTATATTACACAATATACATAAGGTAGGCTGTCTAATAAAACGCACAGTTAAAGGGACTGTAAACTCCCATAATCCATAAAAATAACTATTTGCCATCCGTTTCTATTATTCACAGGGAGGTGAGAATGCTTATTCTCACCTCCCTGTTAATAATATTACGCTCGGGGGACCTGGAACTTACCTTACCACCGCTCCACTGCAAGCCGCTCCTTTACTGACAGCCGCTCTGTCCCGACCAAGCGCCCTATCTTAGGCGCATGTGTGCCAATACAAAAGATAGGGCGCGCGATTGGAAGAGAACAGCTGTTCAGTGAAGAAGCGGCTTGCGAGTGGAGCGCGGTAAGGTAAGTTCCAGGTCCCCCGAGAGTCCTATTATTTACAGGGAGGTGAGAATAAGCATTCTCACCTCCCTGTGAATAATAGAAACGGATGGCACATAGTTATTTTTATGGATTTAGTGTTCCTTTAAACTCTTACGTCTTAGCCAAGAGTGGACTGCACATGGTCACAAAACATTAAGTAACTTGCTAAAATGTACTTCCTCATTGGCCGTACAAGTACAGATATTAAATGTATTAACATAAGATAATTTCTAATTTTTGCTTAATATTACTTATTTACTTTACCTGAAATGAACAAATGTGTCATTACACAATGATACATTTGTATTGGCTATAGTGTATGTAGTTTAATATGCAAAGAATGAGACACTCAGTTTTGCCATACTTTTTCTATGGTAATCTTACACTGTTGGGTTACAGCTGGGTTGTGAACTCATCTTGTCCCGGCAATACCCTGATGTGTGTGTGACAGATGTCCCTGGCTTTTGCCTATAAAAGAGGTGAGAATTGATAAATAAAATAATCATCTGACTAAAGGTCACATGTATACACACCAACAACGGGATTTGTTGAACATTGCCATGTGCATGGCTAGGTCAAGATGCCGATGAACTACCGCCATAGGGCATCATTACCTATTGTAAAAAGGAACATTACCTATTGTAAAAAGGAACATTTCTATCTGATTAAAGGGTATGTACACTGGAATTATTTTTTTTGCCCATTAATGAAAATAATAATCCCGACTATTACTGTAACATTCTTTTTATTGATCTTCCACCTATTTCTTTAGATATCCAAACTGAAATTGCTTTAGCTGTCAATCAAGTACCTTATCTTCTGCTGTGTGCAAGCAATGAATTTTGCTGTAGCTGATAGGTTGTAACTGTAACTGGATGGAAGGAAATAGGAAGGAACTGGTGGACTACACGACAACAAAATAAATGCCAAAAGTGCTCTTTATTGTGCTATACACACAACATGTTTCGGGTCTTTAATGATCGTTTATCAAGTGTGCTTAATAAAAGATCATTAAAAAGCCGAAACATGTTGTGTATATAGCACAATAAAGAGCACTTTTGCCAATTTTTTTGTTGTTTTGTAGTCCACCAGTTCCTTCCTATTCTTCATTTGATTTACAAACTTGGGAAAGGTGGAGTAGGTTTAGAGAGGGAGGGGGGAAAGTGAACCTGCGCAAAAGTAATGGATTGAAAGCATGTAGCAACACACACACCTCAGAGTAATTGCTACTTACATGTATTTTTTTATAGATTAAGGTGAGGCAAAGTATTTTTTTCAGTATACATAGCCTTTAATATAGGCTCCCTATATTACAGTTTATGTAGAAAATAACATAGTTGCTGTGTATGTGAGCAACAAATGATTGTTTCATATAAACTATTTATGGAACCCACATCCCTGTGTATTTGTGCATCAAGCAAATTCACAATCAGATTGTGTTGGAATCTTACTTGAATAATCAACTAAAGTTATATGTGTACAGTCACCTTTAAAGGGCATATCCACCCTTTAAAAAAACTTTGTATATGTGGTAGGGCTTGCTCCCCCAGCCCCAACCACATTAATATTATTGCCAGAAACTCCCCCGATCTTTACTTACCTTCCCTCTATCCTCCACTGCACTGCCCAGCCCTCTGCTTGCATGGAACTGCAAGCAGGGGGCGGGACCGGCAGCCACGTCTGTGATTGGCTGAGAGGCAGCCAATCACGGACACGGCTGCCGGCAGTTCGGAATGCCGGAGGAGAGAGGGAAGGTAAGTTAAGATCAGTTCCTTGCCACTGCAGATGTTTAGAAACTACAACTCCCGACAACTAAAGCATGCTGGGAGTTGTAGTTTCCAAACATCTGGAGTGCAAAGGAATTCGGGTTACTGTATGGGATTACTCTCCATTTAAAGGGCAATTAATGCAGTTGCCTATTACAGAATCAGGAGGATGGTATCTATTGTTAAAAAGATTGCCTTCTGATTCTGTATTGTTTCGAGTCTTTAATTGCCCTTTAAATGGACAGCAGAATTCCTATACAGTAGTCCCATACAGTAATAGCCATACTGGATTTGGCTATTACTGTATGGGACTACTCTATGGGAATTTTGTCATCCATTTAATGGGCAACCAAAGCCTTAAAACAATAGAGAATCAGAAAGCAGTAGTGGTCATATATTCTACCCTGGGTTTATACGCGAGTCAATTACATTTACTCCTTTTTTCAGGTAAAGATAGGCACCTCTGTTTATACTTAGGTCGGTTTATGCTCAAGTGTATATGGTAAGCAGATTATCTAGAGGATATGTGGCTTCTTCTGGTAATCTGTCTGTGTTGCTTGAAATGGTTGCAAAAAGAAATTTGTGCATGAACATAAATCTTTCTACATGCACATTTTATTTTGGAGTCTGGAGTAGGGCAGCTATTCTTATTATTGTGGAGTGGAAGAGGTCCATGGTAATGAGCTGCTAAGAAGTAGAGCGACTTGATCCCCCAATGCAATTTACTAAATTTTCTGCCAATTCAGCAAAATGTCATCACTCGTACAGATTACATAAAGGGAGCCATCTGGATAAAACAATAAACAATAACCTTAATGACTGAAATGACTGAAATCCAAAACACAGTAGTTTAGAAAGAATGCTTAGCATTCTAATAAGTTAAGCTTTACTGTATACATTTTTTTCTTGATGTGGTAATAGGGGTCAGGCAGTTTCTTTACTTCATTGTGCCTACTATAGTGAATTTTAGAATGCACGTTGGCTCAGTGGTTAGCACTGATGCCTTGCAGCGCTAAAGTCCTGAGTTCGATTCCACCCTTGGACACATCTGCAAGGAGTTTGTATGTACACCCCGTGTTTGCGTGTGTTTCCTCCGGGCATTCCGGTTTCCCCCACAATCATAAAGACATACTGATAGGATGTGTGTGTCAAATAAATATGCTTAGATTGTAAGCTCTTCGGGGCAGGGCCTGATGTGAATGTGTACATGTAATTGTAAAGTGCAACAGAAGATGTTGGCGCTATATAAATTCACAATAATAATAATAATGGGCCACTATTATAGCAAAGACTATTTCCAGTGTTTGCTATCTGGCTATATTGGTACCTTTTCTTTGTGGTTATTCGTCTAGTGATATGAATATGTGCCATACTTAGTAGGGTTTGCATCATAGGAATTATTTATTTATTTTTTTAAACTGTGTTTATTTTAATAATTTATATTTGTTTTGTACTACAATGTATAATCAATACATCTTGACAATAAATTTGTTTGTACATGAAGGAGTAGTGCAATTTGATTATTTTAAATATAACAACGTATAATAAATAACCATAGAACATTAAAGGGTTCAATTCAGAGTATCATAGTTATCTAGGTGTAAATTATTTCACACATTATAAATATAGAATAATTTGTTATAATTGGCATAGAGAACATTTATTGTGTCCGTTCTTCACCATTCCTTTTATATACTGTTTGTCTAACATTTATATATAGGTGCTCCTGCTCATAGGAAGTTTTATGCTACGGTACCTATATATTCAAACCAGGGATTCCATATCTTGTTGAATTTGTCAAGTTTCCCTCTACTTTTATATACAACCTTGATATATGCTACAGTAGCTGTAACTAGAGATTCCCATTGGGATGTAGTGGGTACATTTGGGGCTAACCAGTTTAATACAATTACTTTGCGTGCCATAAACAGAATCTCTCTTAGAAATGTGATGTGACGGACCAACTATCCTTCTCCACCATTCCCAGCAAACACAGCATGGGCTCTTGTTGTAGTGGTTGCTGCATAATATTAGACACCTTATTAACAATTTGGGTCCAGTAATTATGAATCAAGGGACATTCCCACAGCATATGCCAAAAGTCGGCTTGGGGTTGCTGACATTTGGGGCAATCTGACTTATGTCTGGGGGAAATTTTTGACATGCCATGTGGTGTAAGATACACCTGATGTATTATGTTGAACTGTATAATTTTATTATTTGCAGATACAAACACTTGTGAGATTCTGCCAGTTCATTCCAATGTTCCATATTTATTTCAGGTATATACTTAGACCATTTGGAGATAATAGTTGGGGAATCAATGTTAGAGCAGAATTCTGATATATATTTGTTTATTGTTGATACCAGTTGTTTTTTGCCTCTATTTTTAAAAAATGTGGAGGAAAGGGTTGCTTTGAACCAGGATTTGTGAGCCTTTAAACTCGGCTTGCAAGCAGTGTCTTAGTTGCCAATATCTGAAGAGGGATGAGGTAGGGATCTGTAGTTTTTCTTGGAGATCAGCAAATTACATTATTTCATTGTTTAGAATAATTTGTGAGAAGTATTCAACTTGATTCTTTTTCCAGAAGTCTGATTCAGCGAATTAGCATAATTCTGGATATTTGGGGTTATGCCATAGGGGGGATTCACCAAATGGGCCCTCTAGTCGGAGAAATTTGTTTATCTCTTTTCAGATCTTAAATTGTTGGTTATTTAGAGACGTGTCTCCAGGCAATACAGGGAAGTTCTAGGAAGTTCAGGGTAGTGATGGGAGGTATGCATGAAGAAGTGTCTCTGCGTCATATATGGGTATGTATGGTGTTGGGGGGTGTTTTGGGGTTCTGGTGGAGCGGGTATGACCCAGGTTATGAAGTATTTTAATTATCCTGCTAAGTAATAATAATAAATATTGGGTAGAGCCAATCCTGCTTTTTTCCATTTTTTTAAAGAAGGATGGAGGGATGTATACCATGCTATGTTATAATATATATAGTATTTTGGGAAGTAATATAATTTTAATTAGGGTAATTTCCCCCCATACATTGATGGGGAAAGTTTTCCAGATTTGTATCTTATTTTCAGTAAGCTTAAGGAGGGGAATAACATTGAGCATCATAAATTCTGCAGGGTTTTTGGCTATTATTATGCTGAGATATTTAAAGTGTTCCACCTTAGGTACTAGATTCCGAAGAGTAGGGGGTATATTAGTTATTTTATCTAAAGGGAATAGACAGGATTTATCCCAGTTTATGTGTAAGCCAGATATTGGACTGAATTTGGATGTGGATGGGTCTGCCAGGTATAGGATCATATCATCAGCGTACATACTGATCAGGGAGGTATGTGATTCTTTTATAGATGTATTATCCCATAGTAAAATTGCTAGTGGTTCAATGGCTAGTGCGAACAAATAGGGGTCATCCCTGTCTGGTGCCTCTGGCTAATGTGAAATATGGGGACATCATGCCGTTGATCTTAATGGCTGCCTGAGGGTGAGCGTATAATAGTTGGACCCATTGGATATATTTATCCAATATAAATATATCCAATAAATCTTTTCAGGCATTCTTAAATATATGGCCATTCAATTGAGTTGAATGCTCTTCTGGCATCCAGAGATAGAATGACTTGTCCCAGAGTTGTCGTGACTATGACTAGACAGTTAATTAGGGTTTTCCTAATATTTATTGGCATTGATTTCCCTGGTATGAAGCCAGTTTGATGTGAGTGTACTATTGTTATGATTTTTTTGTAGTCTGGATGCTAGTATTTTGGCAAGTATTTTGTAGTCTAGATTTAACAGAGAAATTGGTCTATATGATGCTGGTTCCAAAGGGTCTTTGCCAGATTTATGTATCAGGATAATATGAGCTTCATACATAGAAGAGGGAACTTCAGCCTTGTCAATAGCAGATTGGTATGTGTCTAATAATTTGGGGAGTAAATACTCACAGTATCTTTTATAGATGCTGGTAGGCCGTCTGGTCCTGGGGTTTTACTTGATGCCATGGAGCCAATTGTTTCCATCAGCTCACTGGGAGAAATATCTTCTTCTAATTTGAGTTTATTTGTATTGTTTAATTGTGGTAAAGGTATTTTGGTTCATTTGGAGGGCTGGTTAAACACTAGCTGGAGGACTGGTTTAATACTGGCTGGAGGACATGCTTTAACACTAGTTGGAGGGCTGGATAAATACTGGCTGGAGGTCTGGTTAAACACTAGCTGGAGGGCTGGTTAAACACTAGCTGGAGGGCTAGTTTAACACTTTCTGAAGTGCTGGTTTAACACTAGCTGGAGGACTGGTTTAACACTAGATGGAGGGCTGGTTAAACACTAGCTGGAGTGCTGGTTTAACACTAGCTGGAGGGCTGGTTTAACACTAGCTGGAGGACTGGTTTAATACTGGCTGGAGGACATGATTTAACACCAGTTGGAGGGCTGGATAAATACTGGCTGGAGGTCTGGTTAAACACCAGCTGGAAGTCTGGTTAAACACCAGCTGGAGGGCTGGATAAACACCAGCTGGAGGGCTGGATAAACACTAGCTGGAGGGCTGGTTTAACACTAGCTGGAGGGCTGGTTTAACACTAGCTGGAGGGCTGGTTTAACATTAGCTGGAGTGCTGGTTTAACACTAGCTGGAGTGCTGGTTTAACACTAGATGGAGGACAGGTTTAACACTAGCTGGAGTGCAGGTTTAACACTTGCCAGTGGAAGGGGTGAGAACTGACAATGTTTTTAATTATAAATTAATCAGTTGTTTATTATGAAATAAACCCTAATTTTATCAGTAAATACACATTTTTATTATACTTAATAACAAGGTTTTAAATCATTAATTAATTTTTCAAATATAAATTCATCAGTTTTTAATCATAAATGAAACCCTTATTAATAATAGTTAAGGGAGTGGGACTTAGTGCTACAGAAACATGTCTGCAAAAGTGACTGCAGCTAAGAGACATCCTCAGTCCGACTCTATGCGTTCCATTCTCCCTCTCCTATGTATCCTGGTGGGCAAATAGAGCAGAGAGCGCAAGAGGTGCAGACAGGAAAGGAGCGTGTGCGTAATGCGTAATGATGTCACAATTGACGATAGTGCACTGGAAGTCGCGTCTAACTGACAGCATGTCAGAAAGTTACATTGCGGAACCGGATGGCTGGGAAGGGGGACATTTTAGGGGGCACAGCAACTGTGAACTGGGGCACGTGCCCTAGTGTAGTGCCGCCACTGTCGCCAACACATAATACCTTGTGGGAATTGCAGTCCAAATTTGACCGCTGCTTTGAGTGGTATTAAAGATGCGCGGGGGGGGCGTAAATATTACTAAGGACATATAATACAGAGTTCATTTCTATGGCTAAATATACATACATTCCATTTTTATCAGATAATATCTTTATCACCTTTTGTTTTAGAGACTTCGATATCAGAATTGAGACCCCTCTGGAATACACTATGAAAAAGTACTATGAAAAAGGGAGGTTATCCAAGCTTGTTTCAAATAATAGGTAGAGGGCTGTAGGTGTGTTTCTTGCAAGCACACTATATCTGCTCGTAATGATCTAATTAATGAAAAGACTGAGATTCTTTTCTTGGGGTCATTCAGACCTCTTACATTCCATGACAATATCCTAAATTGAGTTGCAATAGGTAATGTTTACAGTATGTAATATTATTTTTCAGTATATTAACCCAGGTCTCACTTCTAGATATCTTGGTCTCACATAGTTATTCAGTTTAAGCAGAGAGCAGAGATAAGGGTTCGTAAAATTACAATTAATACCAACGTAATAGTATAATTTTTGTACAATCATGTCACACTTGGTGATTATGGAAGTAAGAGTTTATTTGTAGATCTTGTAGGAAGTATCAGCCACCTTTGGTTTACAGCCTCTCTGTCTATTCTGCCTGAAGAAAGTTGGCATGAGAATTGTATCTCTTTCGCCGACATATAAGTCCGGTTGGGGATAAGTGGAGATGAGTATCAGTAGGCCAGGAAGGCAGGGGAAAGGGGTTTTTGCAGTGGGGGGATAAAGGGGAAGCTGCTGCGAGAATGTTGATGCGGCTTATTAATTGGGATATCTGGGTACATGACTACACCAAGTTGAGTTCTAACATTTAGAGAGGGATATGCTTGTGAAGGTTCTCATTCATCCAGGTCATGGTATATCTGTTGTATTCAATTAGATCAACTGGACTTGAAATGTAGTTCTTGAAGACGTTTCGCTAGTCATCCGACTGGCTTTCTCAATTCAGAATGACTTGTACAAGAATCTGTGGCAAGTATGTACCCTGGAAAATCCCAATTAGCATATCACAGCCAGGTGTTAAGGGTGTGATTGGATAGTGGCTAATAGGTGTTATAGGAACGCCCAGAGTAAGGTGTTAAAACAGCATTGTACATGGCAGACAGTTGGTGTCGAACCCCCCCACCTCTATTTAGGCTTGGTTTAGTACTCGGTGTAGAAGAAACTATGGTGTCCTATGATGTGACATCTCTCAAATACAGGGATAAGTTCTATAAGCAAAAACATGGATGTGCTATGGGATCTCCAGTTTCACCTATTGTGGCCAACCTTTACATGGAGGAGGTAGAAACACAGGCGCTTAATACCTTTAAGGGCATAGCACCCAGCCACTGGTTCAGATATGTTGATGACACCTGGGTTAAAATCCACCAGAAGGAAGTACAAGCTTTCACAGAACACATTAATGCGGTAGACCAAAACATTAAATTCACAAGGGAAGAGGTACAAAACAACAAACTGGCTTTCTTGGACTGCTTGGTAGAAGTTAAGGAAAATGGTAAACTGGAAGTAGAGGTTTACAGAAAACCAACACACAGATCAGTATTTGATGTTTGACTCCCACCACCCTTTAGATCACAAGCTGGGTGTCATCAGAACCCTGCAACACAGAGCCGAGAACATCCCCACTAGCACAGAGGCGAAGGCTAAAGAAATGAAACATCTCAGAGGAGCCCTTAAAACTTGTGGATATCCAGACTGGGCCTTTGTCAAAAGAAGTAGAAGGAAAGAAAAGAACACAATTACCAACAGTGAAGAGGAAAAGCAAGACAGGAGGAAGAACATGGTCATCCCACATGTAGCAGGGTTCTCCGAGAAATTAAGAAGAATTTTCAAAAAATATCGTATCCCTGTCTGCTTTAAATAAAGAAACCAAGCCTAAATAGAGGTGGGGGGGTTCGACACCAACTCTCTGCCATGTACAATGCTGTTTTAACACCTTACTCTGGGCGTTCCTATAACACCTATTAGCCACTATCCAATCACACCCTTAACACCTGGCTGTGATATGCTAATTGGGATTTTCCAGGGTACATAATTGCCATAGATTCTTGTACAAGTCATTCTGAATTGAGAAAGCCAGTCGGATGACTAGCGAAACGTCTTCAAGAACTACATTTCAAGTCCAGTTGATCTAATTGAATACAACAGATATTTAGAGAGGGACTCACAGTTGACAGGGTAGAATAATTGTAGGTGTCTACAGTATTACATAGCACATTACCTTTGTCCACATATACACAATGGGTATGATAAATCATGCCAGAGGTCTAATATCTAATAATATATATACATAATGTGAGCCCTTATTTGGTACCATAGCCATAGAGGTTGTGTTACAATGTGATTACACCTATTCATATTCAGAATTGAGGTTTTAAACAGGGGAGACAAGAGGGTGAGGGATTTTTTGGATGGGGGTGGGAAAGGAATTACCAGTAGCAGGGATATAACCATGTCCCGGCCTGGAGATTTAAAAACTGAGTAAACAGAAGCAATATTTTGTTGTTTACCAATTACATTTTTCCATATATATCTATTGATTTTAAGAGGCCATAACAATGGTTTAATCGCTAATGTTATACATATAAAGCGAGTCCAAATTTGGTGCCGTAACCATGGAGCTTGTGTTACAATGCGATTACCCCAATTCATATCCAAAGTTGAGATTTTGAACCAGGGAAACAAAAGGATAAATGGTTTTGTGGATGGGGGTGGGAAAGGAGCAACCTATAACAGGGATATAACTATGTCCCAATATAGGGTTATGAGAATTGGGTAGACAAAAATAACATTTTGTTGTTCACCAAATGGTGGAGTAATCTTGGGGATGCACATTGTGTGCTGTTTCTGCAGAGCAGTTTAGAGGGATTCATTGTTTAGCGAGAAGTGTCCCTTGCTGTTAGGGTCAGACTTTTTAGGAACAAACTCCCACACCATAACTGTAAACACATAGTATTGTAGATTAACCCACACTAGAATTAACATATACAAAGGGGAAGCATTTAGCAGTTATTATGAGTTGTAGTATATCCTGCAAGAGCCTCCCCAGCGATATAGAAAAAATATTGTCTGGATTAAGAGTTCCAAGTTGTAGTTTAGTTAGGTCTTATTCATTTCAACATATATTTAAAGGGCATATCCACCCCCAAAACTATAATCCCCCCCACTACTGGCACCATTGTGTAGTGTAGTTTAATCCTTAACTCACATCCCAGCTCCATATGGTTCTCCTGTCCCCCCCCAAAGTCCCAAAAACTGCCCACCAGGAGGATAGCAGAGTCCATATAGGACTCTGCCTCCTATCTGGCCTCTGGGAGAAGTTTGGCATGCGTACTGCAGCCCTTCTCCCCCTCCCACTCCCTCCCGATTAGGATTCCCTTCCCCTAGTGTAAAAATCTTTTTACCTAACATTCCCCCTGTCCCCCCAGCCCCAACCACTCTATTAGTATCATCAGAAAATGCCCAAAACATTACTTACCTTCTCTCTTTCCTCCACCGCACTGAACTCCCGGCAGCCACGTCCGTGATTGGCTGCCGCTCAGCCAATCACAGACGCGACTGCCGGTCCCGCCCCTCTGCTTGCATTTTCTCGCAAGCAGTAGGCCTGGCAGCGCGGCGGAGGAAAGAGGGAAGGTAAGTAAAGTTTGGGGCATTTTCTGATGATACTAATAGAGCAGTTGGGGCTGGGGGGACAGGGGGAATGTTAGGTAAACATTTTTTAGAAGGGTGGACATACCCTTTAAGAGAAAAGAAGAAAAAAAGGGGGGGGGGTTATCAGTGGGTAGACCTTAGGAATGTGAGTATTCTTTTATATCCATGTGGAATAAGGCTTTATCTGGAATCCAGCCAGTCTGCAGCAGCTTTCGGGTTGTCATAGAATTTTACAGCACAATCTACTTCGAGTCTTAGCTTTGCCGGGTAGACCATGCTGTATTTGATGTCTGCATGTTGAAGTTGTTTTTAATCCTCCCCAAAAGTCACCCTTTTTTTTGTAAATCCAACGAAAAGTCAGGGAAGACCTTTATCAGAGTATTTTCAAATTTAATATCACCAGTCGTGCGGATCAGTCTCAAAATGGTTTCTGGTATTTAGAAGTTTGGCAATAAGGGGCCTGGGTCTTTCTCCCGGGGCTGGGGTGTGTCCAGGGATTGTAGAGGCCCTTTCAATAGCGAATGTGTTAGATAGGTGTTGTTCTTTGAACACCATTTTGAGCCACTTTTCAAGAAAGTCTGCAGGGTTATTACCCTCAGCACATTCTGGGAATCCGATAAATCTAAGGTTTTGTCTTCTCGATCTATTTTCGAGATTGTCTAACTTTTGGCGGGTTATCTCTAGTTCACGTGATAGCTGCGTTATATTGGGGCCCATGGGAGCCACATTGTCCTCTATATTACTGATCCTATCCTCAGCCTCCCCTACCCTTTGTCTGTGCCTTTGCATATCATGTTTCATAATGGATAAGTCAGATCTCACCTCTTTTAAGCAGTTTAGTGAGGGACATCTTGGTTTCCTGGATCACTGCCAAGATTACCTGTTGGTCCCCTGTGTTAGGCTCACGTGGAGGTGAAGACAGAGACTGTAAGTCTGTAGGAGAATTGGATGGCCGTGGACTAAGATCTGCTGCGGCCTCCATGTCACTTCCTGCAGTGGTGGAGGAGCTGAACCACCTTGCAACTTACACCATTGAGCGCTTCGCCCCTCCCGCATCATAGGAATTCTGTTTTGAGAGAATGTATAAATAACCTTAGGTTACACAGAGTTAGGGATGTGAGGTATGTATTTCAGTGTGTTTTGTAAGGGACATACTGTACAGAATCCCTGCACAAAACTAGAACTTGTCAGTTTTATTTTAATACAATATATAATAAATACTTGCCTTTCCATATATTTGCAGCTGTAGTACTTCTCTATTCAAGTGGTCCTGTTTCCCTAAATATTCTTAAAATATTTTATTTACACATTACAGATCACTGGATGCTGTGCTCAATTCTGCTGTGCAAGAACTCTCTGTAATAGATTCCCATCTTGTTGAAGTGGAGGGAGATTCCCTTTGTCTCTATGGGTCTGGTGCTTTGGAATCTTTAGATAGAACTTGGAGTGTTCAAACATCTGGATCAGTCAACACTATTTCTTTTACTTTTATAAATTTTGATGACATTGTTCAGATTCTACCAAAGCTAAGAATCAAGTTTCCTAATATTATGGTAAGAAGAATATCACTTTGGTAATGAACAGCAATCATTAACATTTCAAAATAGTTTGTCCCTTGACAACACTGAACAGAATAACTGTTAAATTGTATTTAACTGGTAAATTGTATTTAATTTTTATTTATCTGTATAATTGCTTGCACTTATCCCCTTGTTTGCATACCTTTTAATGTACAGCGCTGCATACCCAAGTGGCACTTTATAAATAAAATTGTACAAAAATACCCCAAAACAATTCCCCTCTCATTTATAGGGTCCATGATGAGAACCTAAACTGCTACTGTAGGCCTCATCCCTGGTTTTACCTCGGATAACTTACCAAAATGGTCCAGCTCAGTACCTAGCAACCCTGTAATGGGAAGCAGAAGGGTGGAGGTGGTTTGGGATTAGGAATTGCCCTTTAATATGCTTTTTTAATTAGAATGTTATATGTAAAAGTCTGACTCTTGGTTGTATTCTTTTGTTTTTTATTTCCCATTTCTACCTCAATTTCTTCAAAATGACTGCAGTTTTTTTTATTTATAAATAGATCACTATCTTTTCTTCAAATAAATCTGATACATAAAATATGAATATTTAGCAAGTGAGCTATGGGATATGCAGCCTTTTCTGTTTATATTACAGGTTAGGTTTATGATATGTGTTAAATGATTTTGTTAGCCTTTTTTATCTGGTGCATGAAATTTTCTGGATGAAATGATCATTCATAGAAGGGAGTCTTCACTATATTTTTAAGTCTTTGGGATAGGCAATAACAACTCTTTGGTCGTGCAGATTTTTTTGTATATTAAAAATGTTTGCTTTATCTGGAAGCTATGAGTTGGAACACTACTATATATTAAATATATCATCCTGATATTATGACTTGATAAAGCCAACTGGTATTTCTTTAATAGCATGTGCTGTTTTTGTAGCAATTCCATATTAAAGGTTATATACACACACACATAAATTTTAGAGAAATTATTTATTTGGACTAATAGCCAAATACTTTTAACGTATTGCTAATTAAATAAGCCATGGTCAACTGTCCATTTCTTTGCCTAAGGCAATGTGTTTTTTATATAGAATGCATTAGTAATACTATCTTTTATGTACATAATATTGGAACACTGTTTAAAGGGCATGTCCACCCTCATATTAATTTTTATATGTTAAAGTACTCCCTATTAGAGGTGGCCGAAACTACATAGTTTCGTTCCGTTTTCCCGAAGATCCGAAAACGGAACAAATTTCCACAGAGTTTCGAATGTACGGAGCTATTTTTGATAATTTTCAAAAATATCTTTACTGCGCATGTCAAAATTCTTCCGGAGCAGAGGCAAGAGGCAGCAACCTTTAGGGACACAGCCAGGCTACTTCTCTTCAATTTTTTGGACTTTAAACAGACATTGCAGGGCAGCAGGTATGTAAGGTAAGGATTTATCAACACTACACAGTGGGGCCAGTAGTGGGTTAAAGTATAGTTTTTGGGGTGGACATGCCCTTTAAATATTTTTATCATCTTACAGGAGTGTGTAATTATGCCTTTATAGTACTCTATTTTATTCTTTATGAGATATCACACACCTATTTATATCTTATACAACTGACATCTATTTTAGTGTGGAAATATTGCTGTTTCAGTTTTACATTTGATCTGTTAATTAGATTGTAGTTTCCTCTTCCTTACAGCATCTTAAGTTTAAAGAGAACAACCTGGTAACCCTTCACCAGTTTAATGCCTTGGCCCATCTACGGAAACTAGATCAATTGACAGTGGAGACCCAGGGAAACCCTGTGGTTAACTTTACTTTGTGGAAGTACTATGTTCTTTTCAGACTTAACAATTTTAACATACAAAAGATTAATAATTCAGAGGTAAGTGATTTGTTTTTTTTTTCAATATATTTTTATTAATTTTAATTAAAAAGCATAAAAATATACAGCATATATATGTTCTCTTTTTTTCTTTTAAATACTTGGAGCTAATAAATAAAACATAACCATATCATCTTTATACATTTGTTGTGTTAAGAGTTGTTTTACCAGAGGTAAATGTTTATATTATTAGTGCCCATCATTTGTGCTGCCAGATTAAGAAAAATTGAGGCTCGTGGGACTGCTTGAGTGGGCTGGATTATGGACAGACAGAGTTGATCAACTTTTCTACAGAAAAGTGTGTTTTGATATAAATTTCTGTAACACTAAATGTGCATACAATATAAATGAGGCTAATATTGTAGCTCCAGGACTACACATTGTATTGCCCAGTATTTTGTAAATGGAACAAATCCTTCTTATAACAGAAGGTGTCTTGCAGTCTCATGCTATATGAATAGCATTGCCCATAAAATCTAAGAAACAAGGAGTCATTTCTCATTTAATCAGTTAGATATGAAAAGTTGATTTTTAAAACCTGTGTGAAAGTATGACATCATGAATGGTGTTACTAGTAAAGGGGAACTGTGGTCTCCAAACAAAAAGAGCTCACTTTAAAATGACTTCAGGAACATGCTCCTATGTGTCTATCCAAAGTTACAGCAGTAAAGGTGTTTCTTTTTCTGCTAGTACTGAGCATGCCCACTGCTGGGACAGTGTGTCGTAAGCCCTGCCCCCAAACATCTTAATAATTTAATGCTAGCCACAAGCCTTAATTTCTCTCTCCCTAAGGTGCTCATAGGGAGAGGAAAGGACAGATAATAGTTGCAGGTCTGTAACTATCTTTAGAAAAGATTGATTATTTTGGAGGTGGGGATTCGTATACTGCACATTATGTGACTGTCACAAACTCAGACAGTCAGGGCAGACAAAGAAGTGTAACTTTTCAAGCCTGTAACTTAAGATTCAGAGAAGCTAGATAAACTATTCTGGGCTTGTTTGCAAGGTATGAGAGAGATCCAGAGCTTGGATGGAGACCAGAGTTACCTTTTACATATTGTATTACAGGGGATATCCTCAACCTACTTAAAATTATTTATGCGACTTGTATATTATTTATAAGTAGAACTAATAAGAAAGCTCATATATTGATTTGTTTTTTTGATAGGTTACCCAGAATGACATTGTTTTGTCTGAGAGACTTTTTGGAATTCTTTCTTATGTAGCATCAGCTGAATTACCACAATATAAACTCATTACATTTCTTGAAGAATCTAGGTAAATATGAAAGATGCATGTGTGTATTATAATATTATTAGTAAATTTATTAAATTAATATATGAATATTATATATTTTTTAAATGAGATATACTTATAAGTTGCCCTTTTCCTGAAAACCCTTACATGATAATATCAGAGAGCAAAAATGAAAACATGCAGTGTTAGATCTTGTAATCACTAATAACCCTAAATTTGTTGCTAGTATTGTTGTGGGTACACATTTGGTTAATAGTGACCACAATATGGTTACTTTTGAGATCATGTTGCACATACAACAATATAAAGTATCAACAGAAGTAGTACATTTTAGACCAGCAAAGACAGGTTAACTGATTCAATAGCTGCCACAAGCTATTCACTAACAGTTTTGCGTCACTAAGGAGGTAACAATTTAACGCCAGCTTCATCTCCCTTTTTGTGTTTAAAAGTATATGAAACAAATATACATCACAATTTAGTCCCCTTATAAGCAAAATATAAGAATATTAATCTGAAACTTCTTTTGATATTGCATTGTATGACCCTTTAAAAAATAGACTCCCTAAAAGCAGACAAAAATAGTTTACCACTTAATTAATAGTTAGAAAGATAATCTTACATTCCCTATTATTTTTTTCTATGCAGGGAATTCTTACCAACGAATGGAGGAAAATAGAAAAGTAGTTTATTTCTGAACAAAATTCCTAGAAGTACCGTATATACTCGAGTATAAGCCGACCCGAGTATAAGCCGAGGTCCTTGTTTTTACCTGAAAAATTAGGATAAATTGATTGACTCGAATATAAGCCAAGGGTAGAAATTCTGACCACTACTGCCTTCTGATTATCTGACCACTGATCTGATCTGACCACTACTGCCTTCAATATTATTTTGATGCTTAAGTTGCCCTTTAAATAGACAGCAGAATTCCCATACAGATGTTTTGGAAACTACAACTCCCAGCATGCTTTATTGTAGAGCCCCCTCCCTCCCTCCCTCTCTCCCTCCCTCCCTCCCTGGAGATTCCTCCCAGAATTACCAGAATGTTGCTGAGGCTCCAATGTTGCTGGCTGAGGCTCCAAATCCAGCTGCCGCACGCTCTGTAAGTCCGTGGATGCCGGCTGACGTCACTACTCGACGACTCTCACTGCCCGGCGCCGAGTACTGACGTCAGCGGCAAACTCACAGGACTTACAGAGCGTGCGGCAGCCGGATTTGGAGCCTCAGCAACATCGATCGCGGTAAGGAAGACCTTGACTCGAGTATAAGCCGAGGTAAGGTTTTTAGGTTTATTTTAAAGCCTAAAAACCTCGGCTTATACTCGAGTATATACGGTATTCCTTTAAATTTAGAAACTCTGGTGAGACTGACCAAAGAACCAGTGCTGGCCTGACAGTGCAGCTTGTTTCAGATATCCCATGGTTAAGCATATATAATGATGGCAGTATCATCTGTGACCTTTTCATGGCCTCCAGCATTGCCTCATATGTTTGGCTGAAATTGTTTCTGCTACCTTTTGAAAATTATTAATGAGAAATGGACAATGATAATAAGAAATCTTATGGTGTTTAAAGCATTTTCCTGTCTCAAAAAAGATTTAAGAAGTCAAAAAATGAACCTGTGCTCTCCAAACCAATTAGTGTTAAATAAAACCTGTAACCTTACCATTTAGATGAGCCTTGGATCTAACTGCAGCCTGTCATTAGTTAATGGTGCTCAAAAGGTTAACACTGCTGAACACTTGAAGGACAATTATACTCACCTCCCCATCGCTCCTCTTCCTCCATAGCTGCATAGTACCCAGGATGAGGACCTAAATTGTTAAGTCCTCGCCTCTGGGTACTTTAAGTAACTCCTGCAATACTTAATCTAAGTCTCCTTCGGCGCTCCACTCCTCTTCCTGTAAGTGACAGATCGTGAGGCAGCCAATGGAAAGACACGTTCTGCAAACTGTCACTGACAGTAGAAGAGTGGAGGGACAAAGAGGAGCGCGGAGTATTGCAGGAGTTACTTAAAGTACCCAGAGGTGAGGACTTAGCAATTTGGTTCCTCACTCTGGGTACTATGCAGTTTTAGATCGGGGAGAAGGTGAGTATTATTGACCTTTCATGCTTAGAAATATAGGAAGTCCCTGCACTGACAACTGGATAATTAACTTTCATAGCATCAAAACATAACACGATATATATAGGCTGCAATCAGAAATTTGATAAAGGGTGGAAAGAACCGTCCTAACTTGTTTAAATTAAGGAAGTGCAAGAAATGAAGGTTATTTCCCTTATACAAATGGAGTTTGTCTTTTCCAAGATCTTAAAATGGTTATACATTGGGGTTATACAGTACAGTTTAAAATGCCTCCCTATTTTTTTTTATATTATCAAATCAAACATCTACAAAAAAGAGAAACATGGTTGTCTCAAATAGTAACTTTACGATCAGCAAAAGAAAAGGCTTCTTTTACCTGTCTGTTTTTTTCCTGAAAGGATATTAAAATAGCATATAGACCAAAAGATTAGTCTTCCTTCTTTCTGCAGCAATCTAAAATGGATTTGGAGAGGCACTGGCATACCTTTAGTGCTGGTTTAACCTAGTTTGTATTATATTTAAGGGACACTATTCATGCAGTAACGAATGGTACTCCCACAAAGAGTAAAACCTACTCTCCCCCACCTATCACTGACAAAGGCAAGCATATGTTAATGAAAGGGAGGGCAGAGGGAAGTCATTTACTGCATGAATATAGCATCCCTTTAGGAGAACTGAATCATGCAGATACATGCCAAGTAAAGAAGGAATAAGTTATATAAGTTAAAATCTTATATAATAAGAAGTTATTGGCTTTACTGTGGCAATTACTATTTTGGTGAATTTCGTCAAGGGTTACTGAGATAACAGGAAATAAAATCCCAAGTATCACAGTTGGTCACCTATTCTTTAGCAATATTTAACAAAACGTTATAAAGTGGTGAGGATGCATTAAGATTAATTTTTTTCGTTGTCAAGTTTTAAAAATATTTTGGGCTTTAGTAGAGGAATTACACTTTTATTCATATTCCCTTATACTTATTAGTGTAAATTCAAGTTTCCTGTTCTCTGTGCATAGAAAGAAACCATTACATCACCTACTGAAAGGGGAATATAAGAAGCCACCTGCAGAAGCTGAAGAAGGCAATGATAACAAAAGATTGGTAGTGGACACTCCAAGTCGTACATCACTGAATTATATTCCGCAAGACCTTCTTAATGAGAAGCTGGAGGTACTTTAAATAGTATATGCTCCACACATCCTTCCTATTTTCTAAGTTTTCTTATCTGTAGAACAACAGAAGTTGGCAATTAGTGAAATATCACCTCCTGAAAAACTAAAATGGCATCTGTACTAAAAATAAAAATAACTTTACTTACCTAAATAAATATAAATTGTGTGTAGGTAAGAATGTGTATTTCTACTTCCTATTTTTTTCTGTAGTCCTTGCTGCTTGCTTAGATATGCATGCACAGCATATTCAGAAGAAATGGGAGTTTCAAGGAACTGGATGGGCTGCTGTCAGCTTGCTGAATGGTAGAATGGGAGGTTGGATATATCTATTGTCTCTTTAAACTAAACAAAGATACAGCTTTGTGAAATAATGTTAAAGAATAAGAATATATCATTTTACTCTGCAGTTATTAGACTATTAGTCAGCATTTAATTTGTAACATATTGTAGCCTGGCAACTGCTCTAAACATTTTTTAAAGAATAATTCTGATTTTAACACCATTTTGCTATAATAAAAAAATATAGCATTAAGAATAAAAATAGAGGTTTTAATCTATCTCCCTAAGGGACCCCATACACTGTAGAAACATGAAATCTGTTGATTATGTTGCTAAGGATTATGATCACACAGATTTTTCTTTTTCTGATTTGATCGAATCAGTAAAAGAAAAAGTGAACCACATACAGTATGGCTAGCATAATGGCAGATTTTTAGGCATATTGCCAACCTTATTCCTGGAATTTGTGCAGTCCTATTTTATAGGCAAATACAGTAATCATAACATTATAGGCCCTTTTTCAAGTTTGTTGTGTTAATATTTTTAATGATGTTTTGGAGCTCCCCTTATGGGGATGATGTACAGTGATGTACAGAGCCTACATACAGGTTTATTTGTATATATTATATTCCTTTGTGCTATTTTTTTTATGTGATTCTTAAAACAATAAAAATAATTATTCCATACATATATGCATGAACAAGTATTTTGCACTTTAAAGGGTAGTGCATATAAAGATAGTGATAGAGATTGTGCGTATAAAGCTAACAGTTAGAATAAAAAGTACCTGGGGCAGGGAGGTAGGATTGGGGCTTTTTACCTTCCAATATCATTTCTGAGGAGCAGCAGGATGAAGAAAACTGCTTCTGCCAGTCTTCCTGTATGCTTCAGTACTATCTTTAATATAGAATGGCCCAGGGCCATAACCTGGCAGATACAAATTGTATGTGCTGTAACTCCTCAACAAAACGATATTGGGAGGTAGAAATAATCAATCCTTGCCCCAGGTGCTTTTCATTTTTAAAAAGTTTTTGTGCTTTAAAGAGAAATTAACCCTGCTTCCCCAAACTACTCTCTTTTTCAATAGTACCCAGCATAAGGGCCTAAAATGTACCTCTTGGAGGTACATTAAAGAGCATGTTCACCCTTAAAACAAAAAACTGGTGACTTGTTAGTTATCTGCTTGTAACCCCAACTGTTATTTTTCACAGTTTATTAAATGCATTTGTAACCAGATATTTAAAGATAAGTTCTGTTCCTTTATGGTAAAGGTATCTGCCTCCTCCCTCTGCTCCAAGAGCTTTTTATATGCTTGAGCATGTGCAGAGCAGGTAGCAGGTGAAACAGCAGTCAATTACTGGTTGTGATTTCAGTAGTCACAGCCTTGATTGCATGGAGGGAGGGGCCAGCTTACTCTGACAGAATGGAGACAATAAAAATCCTTAAATATTTTGTTTGTAATGCAGCTAATAAAGTGCAAAATATATAATTTATCTTTGGAAAGGTAACTGACAATTGACCATTTCTTTTGTTTTATGGGCAAAAATTCCCTTTATTGCTAAACTAAAGCTGTGCTTAACAATACATCCTCACTCCCTTCTTGTGTTCTATTCATTGGTCAGGTCTCAGGCGGTGGCAGGGATAGGGGTGAACCAGCAAGTATAAATTGTAAGGTTAGTTATGCCAGAAATGTAATGTATCCCCAGGGGTGATGAACTAACATTATATTGTTTCATGCTGGATACGGTTAAGCTTTAAAAAATAAATTTAAATATAAATAATTTTTATATTTAAAATCCTATAGTTGTGTCCGAAGGTTCTCATTCATCCAGGTCATGGTATATCTTTAGTATTTACAGATGCTGCTGAAACCACATTCCAGGGTATATATTTCCAACAGATTTTGCACAATTTATTTTGTCAAGTTGATCTGATTGAATACCACAGATAAATCTATAATGGCCACATGCTACAAGCTCGAAGCAAACTTAAGTATGTTCAGGTCAGAAACTCTAGTCAATCATTGACTTTGACATCAGTGGTCACGACCATGATTGATGGCGAAGGTGGCAGGGCATTGCTGGACCTTGCTGTCTAATGCAGATGCTTTAGATTGGAGCAGTTAGGGCTTATTTAATACAGGGGGAAGGTTGGTACCTTTGTTCCACGGCCACTATGAAATTTATTTAGCCATACAGAATAGCAGTACCAAAACATATACAGTACTCTACACCTAATCACTACAAACTGGGTACATCCCCCAAAATATAAAACAAGATGCAAGAAATCCCTGGAAAGTCATCCTAGGTCCCCACTCACAATAGTCCCCTGAGTTCAACAAGACGTTCCTGTCAGAAAGAATACTTACCTTTCCAGCCGTTCCGCTCCATCCAAGATGGAGGCTCCCAGTCTCCCGATGCGCCGACGTCATCACACCTTTCATGTGACGTTGCGCAAAGAAGCCGGCGCTACCTCAGTGACGCGCAAGGGGCATGACGTTACTAGTATGCGCCAGGGGCGCGAACATTCAAATAGACGCTGTTCTTGAAACCTGGTGCCCGATTTTAGCACTTAGATGCTATGCTCTGTGTGCTGGGTTTTAGTTCCTGATTATCTTGCCTAGTATTGAGAATCTTGTTCCTGCCTTGATTTTGTCCTTATCCTGCTTTGGATATTACCCTACCTTGAGCCTTATCGTGATCCTGCCTTGTGTACCTTGCTATTAATTTTAGATTGTTCCAGTTCTGCTGTGCCTCCTGTCTTCCGTTGTGGACGCCTACCTGTCAGAAACTTACCTGCTGCCCGACTTCCCCCGTTTCCTATTCCTACGCCAGCTCTGGTGCCATCTGTTCCTGTCGACCCTGCACTTCATAGAGAGCCCCGCATACCTTCACCTTCCCGCTTTGACAGTAATGCCCAAGCCTGAACCGATTTTTAAACATATCATCGCCTTGCTTGAAGGTAACGCCTTGGGTTGGGCCTCCCCCTTATGGGAGAAAGACAATCCCATATTTAATAATATTACAGTCTTCTTGGATATGTTTTTGACGCTCCAGGAAGATCTTTGGCTGCTTCATCCCGCTTGATGCAACGGAGACGTCCTGGAATAACAAAGCACTTACTGCAACTTTTATGCAGGGACTTTCAGACTGCCTTAAGGATGACCTAGTTTCTAGAGAATTGCCTGTCCTTTTGGAAGAGCTGATCTCCCTCTGTATCCAAATTGACACCTGTTTCCTGTGAGCGACGGGCAGAGACATCTACGGCTCGCTATAACACTCCTAAAACCGTTACTCATCCTTTCCGACTCTCTCCATCTTTAGTCCCTTCTGCAGAAGAGCCTATGCAGATGGGCAGCCTTTATTGACTTTGCCTTTATTGTGCCGGACAAGGGCAATTTGTTAAAAATTGCCCCTTGAAGTCGGGAAACTCCAGGGCCTAGAAGCTAAGAAGGAGCTCCTTCTAGGTAATCTCAAGTCTCCTACTAGATGTGAACCACTCAAACTCTTCCTGCCAGTCTCTTTATGCTTTCATTATCATCATTTTCTGCTCAGGCCTTTGTTGATTCCGGGGCAGCATGGAATTTCATTGACTCAACCTTTGCATCCCAACTTGGTATTCCCCTTTTTTGTCTGTAGCAACCTGTACTGGGTCCTGGCTATAGACAATAAACCTCTGGCCTCAGAATTCACCTTCCAGTCTACCTTTGAAGTCCTATTCCATGTTGGCATATTTCATCAAGAACATTTATCCTTTCTTGTGATCCAAAGTCCATCTGCCCCACTGATCCTCGGGCTTCCATGGCTCCAGTTACACAACCCTGTTATAGACTGGTCTAATAATGATCTTAAGTCTTGGAGTCCTATCTCTATTGGTAATTGCCTTCTTACCTTTCCTATTCAATGCTCTGCCATTAACTGTGAAAATAAACCTTCAGTCTCCCTGAATGTTATCTTGACTTTTCTGATAAAAAACAAGCTGAGAAACTACCACCACACCGTTCCTATGATTGCCCTATCGATCTTCTCCCTAGTACTATGCCTCCTCGGATCACGATTAAAAATCGTTAACCTCTTCCTCTCATCTCAGAACTGTTCGATCAGATCAAAGGGGATAAGAAATTCACCAAACTGGATCTTTGAGAGGCATACAACTTAATCCGTATACGCAAGGGTGATGAATGTAAAATGTCTTTTAACACTCGGATGGTCAAACAAGAAAAGAGATGATCAATGCACATTCCTGGGCCCCATATATCACAATATCTATGGTAGTGCAAACAGTAAAAACATGGGGGGGGTTTAGTTACAATTTTATGCATAAAAGTGAAAAGCCTTCCAACCACGTCAAGGTAACCCCAGTATGGAAGGTCCTAACAATTTACCTTGGGTCATTTATCTGGGCTGACACTCCCTGCTCGGGACGGTCACTACGAGTATCTTGTAATGCCCTTCGGCCTCTGTAACGCCCCAGCAGTATTCGAAGAATTGGTGAATGACATTTTCCGTGACCTATTGGAAATCTCAGTGGTCGTATATCTACGACATTTGAATCTTCTCACAAGACTTAACCTCACATCACCTCCATGTTAGACAAGTGTTACTACGTCTAAGAGAAAATAATTTATATGCCAAAATGGAAAAGTGTCTCTTTGAACGTTCTCATGTATCCTTTCTTGGCTACATTGTGTCTGCCCAAGGTTTCCAGATGGATCCAGCTAAAGTTTCGGCCATTCAAGATTGGTCTCTACCAATGGGAACCAAAGCCATTTAAAGATTCATCGGCTTTGCCAATTATTACAGACAATTCATCAAAGGGTTCTCTTCTATTATTTTTCCTATTCTAGCCCTCATCAGGAAAGGTGGTAGGCCTAATTTTTGGTCCCCTGCAGCCCTGGAAGCCTTCAGACAACTCAAGGAAGCTTTTGCCTGTGCACCAGTGTTAGTTCATCTGGATTCTAGCCTTCCCTTTTACATTGAAGTTGACACCTCCGACTTAGGTGCGGGAGCCGTACTTTCTCAAAGACAAGGCAGCAAAGGTAAATTACATTCATGTGCTTACTTTTCTAAAAAGTTCCTCCCCAACGAACGGAACTATGATGTTGGTAATCGGGAACTTCTTGCCATCAAGTTGGACCTCGAGGATTGGCGTCATATGTTATAAGGCACCTCTTTACCTGTTACCATCCTTACCTCTCAAGAACCTCAAATACATTCAGAATCTTAAAAGGTTAAATCCCCGCCAAGCTCCATGGTCCTTATTCTTGTCCCGGTTCAACTTTGTCATCACCTACCAACCTGGCTCCAAAAACAAGAAAGCAGACGCCCTCTCCAGATTATTTGATGCTTCAGACTCTTCTAACCGAGGTAAGGGCCCCATTATCCCGACTACTAAAATCCTAGCATCTATTACTCCTTAGCTCTGTTCCCGAATTCAAGCTGCTCAACATTCTGCTCCTCCTGACATGCCTTCAGGTAAAGTATTTGTTCCTGTTCCACTCCGAACAACTGTCCTTCAACATACTCATTGTTCTAAGCAAGCTGGACATCCTGGTATTAATAAAACATTTGACCTTCTTGCCCGTTCCCTTTGGTGGCCTGTCTCTTGAACTATACCTTCGTTGTTACATTTCCTATACTCAGGATTATTGGTCAGATCTTCTACCTTGGGCCGAGTTTGCCCATAACAATGCACCTCATGCTTCTTCTGGAAAATCTCCTTTTTTATGTGTCATTAGAAATTATCCAAGATGTTTTCCCCAAGATTTTCTTTTCACACAAATACCCGCTGCCAGTGGTTCTGCTGCCCAGATGTCAGCTATCTGGCAAACTACAGAAGTCTGCCTTTAGAAATCTGCTCTTGTACAAAACACTGCAGCTGATAAGAGACGTAGTGAACCTCCATCTTACTCTGTTGGAGATAAAGTGTGGCTCTCTTCTGCTCATATTAATCTACGTGTTCCCTCCTCCAAATTGGGACCCAAATTCCTTAGTCCTTTCCCTATTCTGGAATTGGTGGGTCCGGTGGCTGTTCGTCTCCAGCTTCCTTCCAACATGCGGATTCCTAATGTGTTTCATATTTCTCTCATCAAACCAGTGTGCACTAACCAATATTCCACGCCTCATCTACCTCCTGCCCCAATTTCTGTTGATGGTCAACAAGAATTTGAGATCGAGAAGGTATTGGACTCTAGATTCTTTAGAAGATCTCTTCAGTATCTGGTCCACTGGAAAGGTTTTGGACCAGAAGAAAGAGCCTGGATTAAACACCTGCATGCTCCTCGTCTGGTCAAGGCTTTTCACAAGAGTTTTCCAGACAAACCTGGTCCGTTGGGTCCGGTGGCCCTCCGTAGGGTGGGAGGTACTGTCAGGAACTTGCCTACCGCTCCGGTTCCACGCTGCTCTGCACTTCTGGGTGGGCGGCATCGGAGACGTCATGATGCCACGACACCGGCGTGCGGATTCAAATGCCAGCGTCCTCCTGGACATGGTGCCCGATTGTAGCATTTTGCTACCCCAGGCTCCGTTACTTACCTCTCCTGTATCCAGCGTATTACTTACCTGCAGAGACACTTACCATGCCTGTTCCTGTGAGTTACTTATCTTGCCAGTTCCAGCAGAGACTCTTACCTTGCCTATTCCTGTGAGTTTCTTACTTGCCAGTTCCAGTGGAGTCACTTACCTTGCCAGATTCCAGCAGCTCCTCCAGCATTCAAATCCCATCAGACTCATCTGCTCCTGTATATAAGCCTTCAGTCCTAGGTCTCCTCCTGAAAGGGTACCTGTAAGTACCCCGGCTGTCCAGCAAAATTTGTTACACTACCCTCCTTGGTCCAGACTTTGCCTGACATCATACAGGTACCTAACAGTAAAATTGGGCCATGGACCCACCCGAGGGAACGTCCTTAGATTTGGGGAAGATTTTACAGCACATGGCGGCACAGATGGACGCTTATGAAGACTGGCAAAATAGAATTGGTCAGACCGTAGATGTTCTCCTTGCACGCACCCTGGTTGCTACTCCTGGTGCCAGCGCAGCTCCTGTGGCCCAACCGATTCCCTTGCCAGTAGAGAACCCTAAAGAGCCACGTATTCCTCCTCCCTCTTGTTATGCTGGCGATCCCCAAACTTGCAGAGGCTTTGTTAATCAGTGCCTTATCCAATTCGAGTTACAGCCCTTCCACTTCGTATCTGAACGAGCCAAGGTTGGTTATATTATTTCCCTATTGGAAGGGAAACCAATGGAATGGGCTTAACCTTTGTGGGGAAAAGATTTTTTGTCGACTTTCAGGTCTGTGTTCAATGCTCCTGGTCAGTCTACGGCTGCCTCTACACTTCTTCTGCAACTAAGACAAAATAACCACACTGCGGCGCAATTTGCCATTAAGTTCCGTACCCTAGCGGCAGAATTGACATGGAACAATGAAGCCCATGTTGCCGCAAATTGGCAACAAAAGGACGACTTAATTTCCAGAGAATTACCAACCACCCTGGATGAACTTATTGCCTTGAGTATTAAGATTGACACCCCCGCCATAAAGAACGTCTTGCAGAGAAGGAACATAGTAAGAGACCCTTTCCACCTTTTGGCTCCACGCTTTGTCAATACTTCTCTCCAAGTGTCAACTCCTGCTTCTTTGACCACCCTGGAGGAACCCATGCAGATTGGAAGACCCCATCTTTCTGAGGAGGAGAAATTGCGAAGACGAAATTCTGGCCTGTGTCTTTATTGTGGTGGTAGAGGCGACTTTGCCAAGGTCTGCCCAGCTAAACAGGGAGACCCCAAAGCTCAGATATGAAAGGGGTGGCTCATCTGGGCAGTGTTTCCAATCTCACCCTACCTGACTCCTCAGATTTTTTCCTGCCTGTTTAACTTTCTTTTGACTCTTCTACTATAGAACTTTTGGCATTCATTGACTCTGGGGCAGCTGGCAATTTTTTGGATTCCACCTTTGTCAAGCAATCTAGGATTTCGCTCCTGCCTCTGGCTACTCCATTGAGTATACTTCCGAGTGTAGCCACTATCTTCCAATGTCATTTCTCCATCTACCTCAAAAATACCTTTACGGGTTGGTTCCCGTCATCAGGAATACATTACATTTTTTATTATTGACTGTCCTTCTACCCCTATTGTCCTGGAGAATGTTCCTGGGTTAAGCATTCTGATGTTCACACTCCCCAGTTGATCCAGAAATTCTATAGATGCTTCCCCTTGAAACCTGGTCATGTTGGTCCTGTGGCCCCCCTGGGGAAGGGGGTAATGTCAGAAAGAATACTTACCTTTCCGGCCGTTCCGCTCCAGTCTCCTGATGCACCGACATCATCACGCCTTGTGACATCACTAGGAGGCGCCGGGGGGCGCAAACATTTAAAAGGACGCCATTCTTGAAACCTGGTGCCTGATTTTAGCACTTAGATGCTATGCTCTGTGTGCTGGGTTTTAGTTCCTGATTATCCTGCCTAGTATTGAGAATCTTGTTCCTGCCTTGAACTTTGTCCTTATCTTGCTTTGGATCTTACCCTAACTTGAACCTTATCCTGATCCTGCCTTGTGTACCATGCTATTAATCTTAGACTGTTCTAGTTCTTCTGTGCCTCCTGTCTTCCGCTGTGGACACCTACCCTCCTTGGTCCAGACTTTGTCTGACGTCATACAGGTACCTAACCGTTCCAATGTCTGTAATCAAATAAACAGTTATGGTAATAACCATACTACCAGATCTGTAGGCAGGTGCGTTGTTCAGCGTCCCCCGGGTTTATGCTACAGTCCAACTGCACCGGGCCTTTCCTGTTGGTTCCTCCCTGTGTCGCCATGCGGTTTACTCATCCCTCCGATGGTAACTGGATCCTAGCTGCACCAGCGCTGACCCTAACCTCTGGATTCTTCACCCTCTGGACTGACCGGTAGCTACCAGGCAGGGATTATGATTAGTCCTTGTCTGCCTCCAACACACACCTACAGTACCAGTAAATAGGCCATCAAACTCAAGCACAATCAAGATGCCAGTCGACTCAGTTGGGATTCCCAAACACTACGGCTAAATAAATTTCACAGTGGCTGTTTAACAGTGTTGTGCCCTATTTGGTGTACTTGGGTTGGGGGCTCCAAGCCATGGTCTTTATTTGATTATATTTTGCACCAGGAGCACGACCCTTAGTAGGGTGTGGCACAACAGCATTTATCGAGCTGTGCAACTAGAACACTCTCTTTTTTGGTCTTGTGTAGAAGAAGCAGTACCTACAAATGTACAAATTATTAGGCCATTGATAGCATTTCTAAGGTTAAAAATGTAGCAATTTGGGTGCTCAATACACTAGGAATTACTTTAATGTTAGATTTTCATTCTTCTTTAAAGTAACTTAAAGTATCCATATTAATCATTGTGACTTTTTTTAAGGAAATCAAAGGAAAGAAGGCTTTCTGCAACTCCTACGTACAGGACCTTATGAATGAAGCTGCTGACATTAGTTTGAAAAATGAATTTTTGCAAAAGTTGTGGCCACAGATGTTCATTGAGTTAGTGAGAGATGCCGTGATTGAAGTACGTGATAAAAACTCTTACATGAAACAATGCTTGCAGAAGATATGCGAACAAAAATAACGTAGCTAAGGCATTGATCACTTTGCACAGCTTCGCCAAGACCAGGATATTTAATATGACCGAGACACTATTACTCAGTAATCTTGCAAATGTGCAGACATATTTATTTTCTTTGTAGACCACTTCAAGGTCTTTGCCAATTTTTTTCTGCTTTTCAAATTCTGTTAGACCTAATCAGTCAAAATTTGTCTATTTTAATTTAATAATAAAGTATCATTACAGGGAAAAGCCGTATTTCCATTTTTCCTTTATTGTTTAAAAAAATTTAATGAACTAGACAATGTTTTGTGTCCTGGTTGTAACAAGGTTCATTGCCTGATTCTTCTGCACTCTTTTTAAATATAAAAACTTAATAAAAACCTTTTTTTAATTTATAGAATGAATCTTGTCTAATATTTTTTTTATTATTATTTCAAGCCTGCTTTAACTACCCTGCACCTATACATTATATTTATCTGTGCTGCAAGGAGCTGTCAGATACACGACAATTTTGGTGAAACCCTGTTTAGGTAAAGGCTTGACCCCTAACAGACAGAGCACATACACAAACATACAACAAGCTGTGTCTCACCTCTCCCTTTGCTGTGGCTGCTGGTTGATTTATGAAATAAACCTGTGGGTACTAGGGGTCAACTTCCATAATCCACCTTGGCTGAAGTGTATCCAGCACTCTTCACATGCTCTGGTAGTGCTCAATACATCAAAACAAGGAAGTTGCAGCCTTGCTTCCTAGAAGCTGACAGCCAATCATATAACAGAACAGGGATACTCCCTCTCTGTTCAGCTGTTTAAAAATGTATGCATGTAGTAAAGGTACACGCGATCAGCTGTTTTAAACTGCTGCCGGACCGATACTGGCATTTTAAACAGCTGATCTATGCTTGTGAAGGTTCTCATTCATCCAGGTCATGGTATATCTGTTATATTCAATTAGATTAACTGGACTTGAAGTTTAGTTCTTGAAGACGTTTCACTAGTCATCCGACTGGCTTTCTCAATTCAGAATGACTTGTACAAGAATCTGTGGCAATTATGTACCATGACCTGGATGAATGAGAACTTTCACAAGCATATTTCAAATCATTTTGGGGAGAAAACCCTCAAACTTGTATGGCAATATGAAAAGACAGCAAGGAAATTGGCAGACTACAGAAACCACCTGCGATTTAACCTCCGATGCAGACAACAAAGGCTAGTACCATGCAGCATACGTCTGGATTCCACAGTTAAAGGCATCAGAGCTAAACAGATACTGCAAAAAGCTCAAAAATAGCTCCTAAATGAACGGGTATGACAGACACATTTTACAGTCGATGCTTTAATGCACAACATTAGTCAACTAGAACAGAACCTGGCCTCACAGCTACCCGTGGCCATCTGGGAAAGAGTGATGGAGTTCACCAAACAAACACAGCTTTCTCAGCACTGTAAGGGCAAACAAAGGCAACAGAAAAAGTTCTCTATTCTGTCATCCCAGGACACCCCCCAAGGGAGAACAACTACCTTGGATACAAAAGGAGGGAAGTGTCCCTTCATCAAACAAGAAGGAATGGGTGAGAAACTTCTCTAACAGGACCCTGACCCAGCCATAAATGGAAGTCCTTGCTAAGGGCTTGAATTTTGCCATAACTCCTAAAGCTATCCCTGTGGTGGATATTATAGCAGCCACAGAAGCCTCAATCCACTATAATAAGGTACCACAGAGTGAGGCAGAACAACTTCGCCTTAAGGTATCTGCAGCCTTAGCCAGTGCTAAAACTCCTTCATCTAACCAGACCACACAGGAAAGAAGAGCCTTAACATCCCTCAAGAAAGATTCCAGTATCACCATTCTACCGGCAGACAAGGGAAGATGCACAGTGGTACTCAACACCTCAGACTACCATGATAAGGTGACCATGCTCCTGGCCGAAAACAACACATATGAGGTTTTAACAAGAGATCCCACCAGCCGTTACAAGAAAAGGGTCATAGACTTACTACAACAGCTTCAAAAGGATAAAGCCATTGATCAAGCAATGTATCATCGCCTCTACCCTGCTGAGGCACATCCATGCATATATGGACTCCCAAAGATACATAAGGAAGGGGCACCACTAAGACCTATAGTCAGCAGCATCAACTCTGTAACATACAAGGTGGCAAAATACCTAGCCAACATCTTAGGACCATTGGTGGGAAGTTCTAACCATCATATCCAGAACTCTCAGGATTTCACCAACAAGATTGAAGATATAGTACTCGGTGCAGAAGAAACTATGGTGTCCTATGCTTGTGAAGGTTCTCATTCATCCAGGTCATGGTATATCTGTTTTATTCAATTAGATCAACTGGACTTGAAGTTTAGTTCTTGAAGACGTTTCGCTAGTCATCCGACTGGCTTTCTCAATTCAGAATGACTTGTACAAGAATCTTTAGCAATTATGTACCCTGGACAATCCCAATTAGCGTATCAGAGCCAAGTGTTAAGGGCGTGATTGGATAGTGGCTAAGAGGTGTTATAGGAACGCCCAGAGTAAGGTGTCAAAACAGCATTGTACATGGAAGACAGTTGGTGTCGAACCCCCCCACCTCTATTTAGGCTTGGTTTCTTTATTTTCACATAAATGGCCTCCTTAACACCTCTCTTGAACCAGATGCAGGTACACGGCTGAGTCCTGACCCGAGAATTTGGCTCTTATGTGCTGGGCCATACGTTCATGCAGTTGCTGTTTGGTCTCCCCCCCCATCTTAAGGATAAAGGACATACCTTTGAAGATTGTAATGCAGCATGGCAGCTCCACACCATCTCTATCCTGTCTATATCCTGATAATTGAGATGGTGTGGAGCTGCCATGTACAATGCTGTTTTGACATCTTACTCTGGGCGTTCCTATAACACCCTTAAGACTTGGCTGTGATATGCTAATTGGGATTTTCCAGGGTACATAATTGCCAAAGATTCTTGTACATTCTGAATTGAGAAAGCCAGTCAGATGACTAGCGAAACATCTTCAAGAACTAAACTTCAAGTCCAGTTGATTAAATTGAATACAACAGATATGGTGTTCTAGTATTATTTGTGAGAATATTAAAAAGGGCTTCATTTTCTGCATATTCCCCAATTCTAAAAAAACAAATTGTTATCCTGTTCCTTTACTTTCTAACTTAATTATTTGTACAAATGTAAGACAGTCCCTTCAGGGACAACATAATATTTAAAAATTGTTTTTTTTAAAAAAATCTATTTGCTGCCATTATACAAGCAGAGGCATATTATATGGTACAAGCTGAGCCATGTTTGTGTTAAAGGGAAAGTTCAGTGGAAAATATCAATATTTTAAAAATTCTTGGTTTGTATTATACATACCTAGCTATTCTACATATTCTCTACTGTTTTGAAAAATCAGTTGATTTCATACCCTTTGCTATTTAGACCTTCCCTGCTGTTGACATTAGTGAGATGCCACTTCACTTAAGGTTCCAATGGTCCTTCTTTTTCCCAGGTGTCACCACATCCTTGGAATATTCCTAACAGTAATTTCTACTGATTGGCTGTTGGATGGGTCAAAGATGCTCAGATCTCTACTGAGCAACTGAATCAACCCAGGTGCTGGGTCAAGGGCAAAACCATAACGGTCTCTACTAGGGGTCCTGCAAACAGAAAGTCAGTATTTAGGAAACATTTTATTATACACAGACAAAATGCTGAATGGGCAGGTTAAGCTCACTGGGATTGAAAATGGCTGCTCTTTTTTCTTAAAAGTACATTTATTTTCACTGAACTTCCCCTTTAAGGAGCACAAAACACATAAGGTGACTGACATACCAAATATCCCAGTGAAAACCAAACAATGCTCAATGAATCTGGCTTATAAATGGACAATGGTTGTCTTAAGGTTAGTAATAATCTACATATATTCAAGGAAACATATGGAAGCATAATTAATTTCCTATATAACCACTAGAAGCTTTTCTCCTTTATAGACTGTCAATTTGGTTTGGTTGTTAAATTAAGATGGGTTGTGTAACAATTTCATGAACTGCACCAAAATTAGGTATGTAAATATACTTATCAACTTCTATATGGATTCCACGAGAACTTTAACGCCACAGCAAATTGATACATGTTGGGGCATAGAATAATTTGCTCTGGCATTGCTAGAAGTAATTCACAAAAATCTTTTGAATGTGCTTTTCCTTTCTTTAATGCTTATGCTGAACAAATATTACATTCAGCCTATTAGCTTTTCCTGGTAAGTACAAAAAACTATTTTGTCTATTGCTTGTTCGTGAATACTCTTGTTTAAAAAAAATTTAATGTAAAAATTAAAAGGATTGTCTGTTAAAGGGACTGTCCACCCCTATGGAAAAAAATGAGTATGTTGTGCAAAAACCTACAAAACCTGGACTTCGCTTGGTTTGCAAAAGCATTAATTCTGGTCTCTGGTATAAAAGATATTTTATACTTACAAGCCGCGGCTCTGCACTCTGCTCTGCACTTCCGGGTAAGGCAGTCAGTGTTGGATGTGACAGTGACGTCACAGTCAATCACTGACTCACAGGCATTACTGTTTGAGGCTCAAGCAGGAGGGTGCACGGAAATCTCAGAGGGGCGGAGCTTAACAATCAGCAAACCAGAAAAAAGATGTCAGCAACTTTCAAGCCACAAAGCTAGGCTCTGGAGGGGCATAGGTAAAAAATAAATATGGCAACAGTATTTTTAAAGCTGCAACTTCCAAATGAACATAACTTGATTTTACAGTGCACTTATCCTTTAACTTTGTGTCTAGGCATTTAAAAGACTTATTGGTACGTGTTGTACATCTTCCATCTCTTAGATTGCAAACTTATCTCTTGAGAGAGAACATACAGTATCTTGGAAATTGCCTACCAAAATATAGAAGCTGTTGGTACTAAAATATTTTACAACATGTTTTCAATGCTTTTTTTGTTTGTTTGTTTTTTTTTCTAAATTAACCCTTTAAGTGCCACAGATCTTATATTCATGATCTGTGCAGTGAATACTCAAACTGGCTGTACCTTTAAAAAAAAAAAATTAACAGCACTAGGGGCGGTCGGGGGGCAGCATTCAACTGCCCCCCTAGCCCCCTCGATCCCCCCTCGGTTGTGTCCAAATCCGAGGGGGGGATCGGGATATATGGTACCTGTTTTGCGGTGATCTGCTGGTCCCACGTGGAGAAGGAAGCGGAAAGGGAGACCCCGGTGACGTTATGGAGCTTCCTCCTTCACCGGGGTCTTCCCTAAGAGTGATAGGAGGCTGCCCCTGGTGGTCTAGTGGAGGTACTGCACTGCGATTTCCATTCAGATCATAGTGCAGTACCTGGTATAGTAAAAGCTGACATGCTGACAGCTTTACTATACTTTTTGTGAATGGAACGCAAAGTTCCATTCACAAATAGGATTTTTTCACTTACTTCACTACTTAGCAAAGACTTAGGAAAAAATGGGGACAGAGATCAAAATCTGGTGATCACTTCTGAAAACCAAATTATTGATCTTTGCCAATGAATGAAAAATCACTTCCTGGAAAATGATTTCCGGGAAGTTATTTTTCCGATGATTTGATAATTATCTTTGGGAATGATCGGGGGAAAAAAGGGGAAATACACACAAAAAAATTCTTAAAGTGATACACACCCCTTTTTTTTTTTTTAACCCTAAAACTATAAATTAGAAAAAAACTTTGTCTTCTCCAAGCTTCCCAATGTCCCCAGTAATATCGGTAAAGTAAACGCAGATACTTATTTGTACGATTTCACGGGAAATTTTTTATAAGGACATTTTGCAGAGGTACCAAAAAAAGACCGTATTGAATTTTTAGGATCAGTAAAGTGTGCAAAAACATGTGTGACTCTCCGTACTAACTGGTTTTCACTAAAATACCACTAAAGGGGAGAGTGTGTGTTTGGGGGGGTGGGTTGTGGCGTTTTTAAATTTTTTTCTTGTAACTGCACTTCTACATGCGTCCCATTTGAGCTAGCTGGTGGCCTCGTCTCTGTTTGCACCCACGCAAATTGCACACTGTTTGATTCAGGACATGTGGGAGATTGCTATTTAGTGGGTTTTTTTTCTTGTCAAGTGGGTTTAGGTAGGATTTCAACCCTTGAATCATCTCATTTTATTTTTCACAAAACCTCGTAAAAACACGGAGTTCTTTGGATCACTGGGTCTGGAATTCTTCATGTATGTATGAAAGCATGGCAACGTAATGTAGCTGAAGGTGTGTAGATTCCAAAAATATATAGTTTGTGGGGGGAATTTCCATGTTTCGGGACTGTTTCCTTAGAAAAAGTGTAGGCTGTTCAAATTACAGAGCACTTTGATTTTTTCTTGTAATTGCATTTGTGCATGCGTCCCATTTGAGCTAGTTGGTGGCCAC
This sequence comes from Hymenochirus boettgeri, assembly GCA_019447015.1. Classification (NCBI taxonomy): domain Eukaryota; kingdom Metazoa; phylum Chordata; class Amphibia; order Anura; family Pipidae; genus Hymenochirus; species Hymenochirus boettgeri. The sequence goes on from CM033471.1 coordinate 182,607,462, forward strand.
ATCCCTGTGTGCATCCACGCATATGGCATACTGTTTGATTCAGGGCATTTGGAAGATTGATAATTGACAAGTTTTATTTACATGACATGGAAATTTGCCATGATTTTTAACTTTGAATTGTATTTTTATAAATTTTTCCTGGAAATCTGGTAAGAAAGCGAAATTGTACACGAAACTGCGCCCACACCATTGGTGGTATGCATAAAAGAATCACACCTTTGTGTAGCTAAAGGTGTGTAGATTCCAAGAATATATAGTTTTGGGGGGTATTTCTAATATAGAGGGGTGTTTAGTCTGACAAATCTGAAAAGTTGCTGTAATTGGGCCACTGTTCATTGGCTCACTTTGTGGCTAGTTGATTCCGTGTCTGTTCTGCATGTATAACCATACATAGGGCATACCGATTCAGGACATTTGGGAGTTTGATATTTGTTAACTTTTTTTTACATTACTTGGGATTTTGGCATGATTTCTACCTTTTGAGGTTTTTTTAAAAATTTTAGAAAATGTGCTAAAACTGTGAACTTCTACGAAGAACTGCGCCCACACCATTGATGGTATGAATGAACAAACTACAGAATTACGTAGATAAGGTGTGTAGATTTGAGAAATATATGGTTTGTGGGGGTTGTTTTGTGGGGAAAAACTGCAGACTGTTCAAATTCAGATTTGGCTGAAAATTTTTGCTGTTTCTGAGCCATTGTGCATTGTCTCACTTCATGGCCATTCACTTCCACGTCCACGTGTGTAACCACACATATGGCATACCGTTTGATTCAGGACATTTGGGAGATTGATATTTAGTAACTTTTTTTACATTCCATGGAGTTTTGGCACGATTTCTACCTTTTTGAAGTTGTTTTTTGTTCATTTTTTCAGACAAATGCAAAATCTACGAAGAACTGTGCCCACACCATTGATGGTATGAATGAACAAACTACAGCATTACATAGCTGAAGGTGTGTAGATTTCAGGAATATATCGTTTGTGTGGGGTATTTCTGAGTTACGGGGGTGTTCTGTGGAAAAAACTGCAGACTGTTCAAATTCAGAGTTGGCTAAATATTTTCACTTATTGTGAGCCATCATGCATTGTCTCACTTCGTGGCTATTCGCTTCCACGTCTGCATGTGTAACCACACATATGGCATACCATTTGATTCAGGACATTTGGGAGATTGATATTTGGTAACTTTTTTTTACATTCCATGGAGTTTTGGCATGATTTCTACCTTTTTGAATGTTGTTTTAATTTTTTTGGAAAATCTGGTAAAAGTGCAAACTTCTACGAAGAACTGCGCCCACACCATTGATGGTATGAATGAACGAACTACAGCGTTACATAGCTGAAGGTATGTAGATTTCTATATATAGTTTGTGGGGGGTATTTCTGAGTTGGGGGGATGTTTTGTGGAAAAACTGCAGACTGTTCAAATACAAAACTGGCTAATTTTTTTTTGCTGCTACTGACATTTGGCACTGGTCACGCTCTGGGTTAGTTGGTAGCCATGTCTCTGGGTACACCCATGAATGTGGCATACCGTTTTATTTGGGAGGGGTTAGGCTTTCATATTTGAGATGCGTTTGAACTTGCCTCTACAGTTTTTAGCTGAAATTCGCATTTGATTTTGTCTCTGATTTTACAGTTGAGGAAAAAAAGGAAAATGTGAGAAAATAACTTACAATTGGACGAAGAGCTGCGTCCAGGTATCTGCATCAAAACTAACCTCACTCATAAAATCCTGCGGGTGTGTAGTTTCTAAAAATATCTCACTTGTGGGGATATTTTAGTTAATTTGGAAGATATTCTATGTTAACAGTGAGAAGTGGTTATATATTTTAATTTGGTGTAATATTCTTGAAGGTGCAGTTTTAGTTTGGGGGGTCTCCTGTACAGGAAAAGTGGGCTACCTAATTATATCTGGTATCGTTGTACTCGGGAGTATCAGAGCTTTTAGAAACAGTAAGATTTTTTTGTGTGTGACCTTAAGATAACTATAAGTAAAAATGGGAAAAATCCATGAAAATTTGCAATTTTTTTATTTTTTTTACATATTTTACCCATAATTCCAGTAAAATTTCCAGAAAAGTTACAAAATTCTTTTACCATGTTAAAGTACACATTGTGCTGAAAAAAACAATGTATAATATTCCTGATTTACTGCAAGGTTTCCTACTGTAAAATTAGTCTAAAGCGATTAAGGGCAAAATCCTGAAAATTCTTCTGGCAGTTAACGCAAAAAAAAAAATGAAATTCTCCTGGCACTCAAAGGGTTAAAACTGAAACTCATTTTACTTGCAAAGATGAAAAATCAGAACAGTTTACCTAGATGGTTCTAATGCACATAAATAAAAACTATGCTTAAAGCCTTTAAAAAGTGGTTTAAATGTGAAACTGCAGTAATAAATCTTTTAGCAGGAAAGCTGTATTCATTTGTAGTAATATTGCTCAGAGCCAGCATATTACATGCACAAGAGAGCAGAACTTGTTTGCATAAATTGATAATGGTTAAAAGAGAAACCCAAGCTAGTGTTAAAATAATGTTTGTTTGTTAATCAGCTTATAATCTTTGTTAAATTTTTTTGTTGATCTGATTACTGAATGAAATATTATCTGTTAACCCTTTTACTTATACTGATATTAGCATGTCTATTGTTGTCTTTTATCCACTAGTCTATATAAATCTCCTTTTTCTATCTAATGTAAACATACCAAATATTACTGGGCAGTCTCTTGTACGTTATTTCCAAGAGTCTTTCCATGGAAAAAATATGAGAATCTGGCTTGTAAAAAACACTCCAGCAATAAAGGTGTACCGTATGCTCTTTTGTATAGAATATCTATGTATATTTGCAGTTGTTCATAGGAAGGTGAGCTGTCCTATAACATGCCCCATCTGAGGGATTTTTCTATAGGTTTTTTTTACAAATGCATAGTGTGTTTTCTTTTAATACAACATAGAAAGGGACGTTAATGAGGTAATTGTGCTGTTCCCTTTTATGTGAAATAGAAAAGGAATTTATGATTTAGGAATGTTGTCCATGCTAAATGATCTGTCATGTCATTTCAATGTTTCCACGATTGTGCAGAATACAGTTCATTAATAAGTACAGCTATGCTTGGCATAAGGGAATCATTATTAAGTCACTGTAAATATATATATGTTGATTTCAAGGACATAAACAATTCCCTTTTTTCTGTGGATATACTTAAGTGTGCCTTTTTGTGGTTGTAAGAATGTATCTGGTTTCTTAGAGTGCCAGGGTTAATTACTGTTGTTCTAAGTTCATTGAAGTAAATTTATGCACAGAAAGCCTATGATCTGCTTTGGCATTCACTGTACTTTAATGCAATTCCTAGGAAAGGCCTAACAAGTAATAGTTAATGTCTGGATCGTATCATGTTGCTTCATGCTTTGTATGTAAACTTTAAGATTTGCTCTTGTGTGTTACAGCTGCACAAGTGACCTCGTTAACCACAAAGCAAGGAAGAGAAATTATTCATTTTTGGTTTCCCAAAACAGATGTTACACTTCCACCTTTTGCTTCTCCTTAATTTAAAGCTGCTGCCTCCCTGAAATGCTACAGTTTATTAGAAGTCTTAGGTCATCAATTAATGTCTTTAAGTAAAAGTGTTTAGTAATGTATTGGTGAAATGTGAATGTTAACTCAACCTTTTAGTATGCAATTAAAACTCACTGCAACCTTCTGTCTTGTACGCCATGCACAGCATTTCTTAGTTGGCCCCTAATAATCAGGTTAATCAACGCTCTCCTTTGCTTATCAATTAGAATACTATGGGGGTTATTCAATAAAAGTTCTTATCATTTAAAATGGTGCTAATTTTGCCCCAACCAATCAGATGTTAACTTTCAAAATGTTACATAATTTCTGATTGGTTGGGGCAAAATTAGCACCATTTAAAATGCTAAGAACTTTTATTGAATCTACCTGTACATTTATTCCGGCTGAGTAATGAAGACTGGGGATAACTGTTTGTTCCAGACTACAGAAGTCAATAACTTGGAGAAGGAACATCGTTATTTGAAGTCTGTTCCTCTTTATGGTGTTTTAACTTTCTAGTGCCATTCTAAATTGATTTGCAGTATTTTAATAATTACTAGTTTATGCTTTGTAGAAATATAGTGCTTTTCAAACAGAAAACACTATCAGGGCGATGCAAGAAGAGACGCACTGCTCCTGTTCTGGAGTTACGCTAACCTATGTTACATTGCTGAAGTTAGGGCTAGGCCACACTAATGCGATTGCGCCCGCAATCACACGAAGAACTCACCAGAATCGCACATGCAATTGCATGTGGCCAGCCCCTTAAATCACGCAGCAATGATATAAGCAGACGCAATGGCACTTTAAACACCAGCTGATAGCCACTATTGGCATATAGCATTGGCGACATTTGCACCGGGTGGCCAATAATGGCTATGGTGCATAGGGCTTTATATGTGCTGATTACATAAGAAATACCATATCTGTTTTTCAGGTTAGCATATAGTGTAGTCTTTCTCTCTTAATTTCTATTGGTCATTTTTTTTCAACAGTACATTTATAACAGAGAATTTAGAAACTCTGCCAAGTGATGTTGAGCAAGAAATTCCAGTCTGAAATCTCCCAGGCCACAGACTGCTATGAATCTTCTAAAAATATCCAGGCTTTATATTTTTCAAAAGAAGCTTTGCCAAGCAAGGACATCATCAGTCTGTGATGATTTTTTTTTTTTATTAAGACCATCTGCTTTATTCAATTTTTTTGCAACAGAGCAATATTATTTATTACTATCCAATACTATTGTTTTGTTTTTTTAAATATTAATAAATAGGATTTTAATCCCTTTCAGAAAAAGAATTGATAGGGAAAAAAACATTAACCCTCCCCCCTCCTTTTATATTCTTCTTGGTTCTTCTGGGTTGCAGCACTTAATCATGGCTGTGATGTCTGACAACAAGTGCTTTCCAAGTGGGCTCTTTAGTTATGTAGTACATATCTCCACTGAAAAAATTTGGCTATTTAGTTTTATTTAAGAACAGTAGGTAAAGGAGCTGTGTCTTACCTCAGTTCTTAAATAAAACCTGCAGGAGCCGGGACAGAAAGTAAGCTACTTACCCGATCGATCGCTCCTCCGCTGTGCAATCTGACAGGTCCCGACAGACTCTGTCTTCTATGCGCATGTCTGTGTTCTAAATGGCCAAACTTTTTTTTCCAGTGGAGATTCCCTTTAACGTTGATTCTATATAGGAGTAAGGAGATGCTGCTTACCACAACCACGTGATGCAGTAAATCGCACAAAGTGATTACTGCATTGTGGAATCTCGGGCAGATAACACATACCCACGATATTGCATTACCCCATTAAAGTTCAATTAACCCCTTATACTTTTTAAATTCTTCATAAACTTCTACCTTTTAGAAAATGATCTACTCTTTCCTGCATCCACTTTCCTAGGAAAATAATAGATTTTACCACCTTTTACGGCAGTAGAGAAAGTAGAAAATATTTTATTTAAATCTTTTTATAAATAGCTCTTTTCACAGAATGTCACATAGAATTGTTTAGTCTTTAAGTTCGGAAGGGGTTTTTCACTGAAAACTGTAAATGTATGGAACTTCCATTGGATGTAGTGATGGCAGGTTCACTGGATAGTTCCAAAACAAAGATGCCCCAAAAAAGAATGTTGCATGTTCCTGGTATTAATACATAAAGATATTTCTGATTGCCACTTTTTCAGGCAGTTTAGTATATTACTGGTCTTTAACCTGAGCACCCTGCTATGGGCTGCATATATTTCATAGTTATATGGATAAAAACCCAAGCTAGCCCTTTCCCTCAAAACATTGTAAACGTAAAAAATGAATAATACATGTTTGTTCAGACTTGCAATACTAAATAGTACATGGCCTCACCTTGTTTAAACTGCTGTGCTAAAAGCATGCAAGACACAACAAGTCTCCCTTTGCTTGTGTTACTGTTTTATGAAAATTAAAATGCTAGACAGGATTCATTTTACTAGTGCAATGAAATTCTGCATCTCCAAATCTGTCAACACTGAAGATTTAGCAGATGAAAAGTTATGTTAATTGGCGTTTCATAATGTACAGCCTTCCGTGATAGCAAACGGAAACCCATTATATTTAAAAAAAGATTTAAAACCTTTAAGAGTATTTTTTCAGTTTTCTAATGAAATTTCTATAGGTTCAAATCCACATCTAAACATAAGGCTGCTCATTTGTGTTTCTGAACTGATGCTAACATTTTGTTTGAAACTATGCAGAATTGATATGGATATTAACCTGACAGAGAAAAGCTTTGCTAAAGTGATATAGCTAACATATATCACAACACAATGTTTTATGAGGAACATGGTTATTTTTAAACCGACCACAGTCCAATTGATTTGTCTTATTGGTCTGTTTAAGCAAATTAACAACAGTAAAAATGTGTGGTAGGCGATTATGCTCTGCCTACAATGATACAACAGCACTGGGACTGATGCCAGATTAGAACAGGGCACTGACAATATATCTTCCCCTGGATTACAAATTGTGCCTAAGGGGAGCACAAAGCTAATCTAGTAAATAAGCATCATTATGCTCTCTGCAATTAAACATTTAAGAACACATTTGTTCCAGTTGAAGATAACCAATTAATTGTAGCTTTGCTCAGGTTTATGCAATTTCATTACTAGTTTCGTTTTACTGTGGTTCTTTAGAGGCTTTTTATCTTGTAAAACCTGCAAAGATGGACACCGGCACACACCAGACACACAGTCATACATGATACAAATGGTGATAAAATTTATTTCTCACAAACCATAAACATACCTGAACAAGTGAGTTTTTGTTTGCAATGCAGTCACCTACTTTAATGTGTTGTACATGTATACATCAATATATTAATCTACTGTTAGGCCCTTTTTTATATCTTGAAGGTCGATTGTTCTAACAAACAGTTTTAAAATCCTCACCTGTTCGCCTATTTGCATTGCAACATTCTTCAAATAAGAAAAAAGAAAACTGCTGCAATGAGGTTATATTGAATAAGTTGGAGTTTAAAAGTCAAACTGGGAAAAGAAATAGTGTAGTGTGGATATGAACATAGATTATCTTAAATAGGAACATCGCTCACGATTTCATGCATTGCTCCGCTCCACCAAAAAGTTGACTTGGTTGGCATCCATTAAAGAAAAATAGAAAAGGGTTTCATGTTCATTTGTTAAAAGGAAAGCAATGTTCACAGTAAGATGTGAAAATGTGTAACATTCTGCCATAAAAATAATGGCAACGATATGTCTTGTTGCCCTCCTGTGCAGAGAAAGGTCAACTTACCAAAAGTTACTCTTGTACCTCATGTAACCATTACAGAGTGAGTTTGTGTCACGCATGCTCTTCTTTTCAAGTCTGATTGGGTGAATCTCTGGGCTACTATGCTATCCTAATTTTTATTTGAGACATATTTGCAGGTGTCCCTGCAGCCTAAAAGGGTATGTTAGTTAGCTATAAATGTAGAGGAACCCCCCCCAAACCTTGGTTTCGCATTATCAATATTTGCCAAATATACCTGACCCGATCCCTTGCCACCTAGGCGCCACACCCTGCTCCGGTTTCTAGCTCTTTTGAGCAAAAACAGGAGCAGAGGGCTTCTGCACTGACAGCTGCTCTACTTCCTGATCGCGGCAACCAGGAAGTGGAGTGGCAGTCAGCCGCAGAGAAGAGGAGGCACGGCGAGGGACCATGTCAAGTTAGACACTTCCGGGGCATCTTTGGCAAATATTGATAATTGTGGGTCCTCTACATTTATCAGTAAAGTTTTTTTCCACTTGATCAGGTAATCCCTTATAAAATGGAAGCTGTCTAACAAGTGCATACTTACACATAACAAATATAATGGTGGAGGTATGATGATGGGACATTGAACATTTTAAGTTTAGATCGCAATCATATATAGACTGCTTAAAGGTGACCATACACTACGTAAGACATTCGACAGATGTCCAATCTCTCATGAGATAAATGTCTAATCTATCTAGAACCGCCTAGCCCATTTTTTCATACAATCAATTTGAGATCACAAAATTAATCGTCAGGAACATCTCAAGATAAAAACCGCTGCTTGTAAAATGGTCTTTAGACATTAGATAGATCTCTGAAATCCATCTAATGTCTTCCTTGTGTATGGCCAGCTTTACTTTATAAAATGAGGGCCCTCATTTTTATATATCTCTGTCTAGTCTCAGCTGAGACATCATCCATTGATTTTAGTGATACAGACGCCTCCATTTGGCAGATTGTTAAAAGACACGGTAGATGATTAATTCACTTTTTATGTTTTTCAATTATCCTTGAGTTCATTATTTCTCATGCATGAATGCACCACTATTTTACCCTAAAAGAAAACACAAATAACTTTCTTTATTGTTTTTGATCAAATATTTGTTCTAAGTAAACCATGTCGGTTTCATTCTTGCAGACATTTGGCATGTTTTTTCACATAATTATTTCTGCTTTCAAAATACAATTACTTATTTTTATTGAATCATGCTTTCTGTACAGTACTAACAGTTCTTGATATTCAAGATCAAGATGGTATACAATTCTAATGGTCTTGTATAAAGTTTCTAAATATTTAAGTTTTGGGTGTTGAGTTTCTGTGTTCCAGAGACAGCTTCCTGCCTTTGTCTACTACCTATCATATACCAAGTACTTCTTCAGAATATTCTTGCATTGTTTCTGAATTTAGTAACTTAGTAGTATCTGAAGCAGGAAGGAAATTTACCCTTCCTACTTTGGATCACACTCTATTCTTTGTTTCCTTTAAAAAGATAACAAAGACGTATTGGATAGAAAGTAATACCTTTTATTGGCTAACTAAAATGATTGAAAATACAAGCTTTTAAAGCACTTTAAGGGTCACTATACTCACTCAAACAACTTTACATTATCTGAAACTACAATTTGAGAGAAGTACAATTGTGGTGCTCACATATCTATCTGTGCTTGCTTTGTCATTAAATTATTAATGTTTAGTGAGTGCTCCTAATTGCCCCCACCCTCCCTTACTTACTGCCTCCTTGTAATGTCACTTATGCGACACTTATAAGTTCTGCACAGCCTCACCATAGACCCTGCTCTGCTTACACATCTCCCCCCTGCCTTCTTTTCTCGGCTGTTTATCCTAATTGTTGCAGTAATTGTGCTGGCAGGCAGACAAAAAGTCCAGTTAAAGGTCAGCCATAGGACAAATATTATAATTTCTGCTTTTGGAGTGACAGGTCTTTCCCTGTAAATGCTGTGATTTTAAATGATGATTTCTCAGAATCTACAGCTCAGATTTAAAATCTGAAAATCATTTTGAAGTAGTGGGATCTTGCTGTATGTAAAGTATGCCTTCTTCTTCAGGCATGATACTGAAGAAGAAGCTTAAGTGCTTTGAAAGCTTTAATTTTCTATAATTTTAGTTAGGCAATAAAAGGTACAACTTAAATCCAAGATGTCTTTGCTTTCATCAATGGCTAACATGGTACAATTATTTTAAGAGCTATAAATAGCAGATAGATGCATCCCTACTAAAAGAACATTTATTGGATAGAAAATGCAAAAAGTGTTAGTCAGCAAAACATCTATAGTGATACAATATGGAGGAATGCAGACAAACTCTGGTCCATGTTCCCTCCCACATAGTGTTAAAGGGCAACTTAAGTCTCTTAGACATTTCCCCAATAGAAAGAACACATTCAAAAAGATACAAAAAGTTGTGTCTCACCTATACCTTTGTTGTGGATGTTGGGTAATTTATGACAATAACATGTGGGTACTAGGGGTCAGCTCCCATAAATCACCTTATTTGGGAACACACAGCTAAATGTACACAATACACTTCACAGGAATCTGCAGCCTTGCTTCCTGGAAGCGGATAGCCAATCATGTTACAGCTCAGAGATCATCCCTCCCTCTGACACAGAACACTGATTTCTGTGCATTTTTTGTGTAAACACATTTCAAATGCTCCTCTCCCTACCAATGATACATCCCTTGATAAAAACGTTTAACATATTGTAGGGCACCCTAGCCCACCCTCATCCGCTCTTTTCCTGACCCTCTGGTTGCCAGAATTTGCAAGCAAGACCAGCAGCCTCGGCTGTGATTGGCTGAAAGGCAACAAGTAGGGCACCAGGCACCAAAGATAGATCCAAAGGGATGGAGGGAGGGGGGGAAGGGCTCCTCAGCAAGGAAGCAGCAGGCAGCCAGATGACTCACAGACAGCTCATACTCTTCACTTTTCCTAAGTTTGAACAGGCAGTGCAGGCAAATCATTTGGAGCAGATATGTAAGGTAAGGATTTTTGAACACTACACAGTGGGGACTGTAGTGGGTTAAATATTAGTTCTGGGGGTGGACATGGCCTTTAACATTTCAGAAAAATAAAAGTAAGTATGGGGATTCAAACCTGCAACCTTAAATACTTGTTTAATGTCTTTCTAAAAAGAAAGCTTTCTACCTCTATGTCTCAAGGGCTACTAGGTGGGATATCAGTAGATGTAGAATCTTTATATTTTGCTAAAAACAATAAAAAAAGGAAGCCTGGGGAATTGAACTTCTGTCCTAATGGTCTGTTTGTTTCCGAAACCAGCATTAGTTGATTTATTAATGTGGATTAATAATGTGGGGATCCTTTAATTTCAACAATTTTTAATAACCATTGTTTTAAATTTTTATTTATTTTAGCATTTTGATAAACTATGTGGCAGTACATGAAGTCCTTTTTTGGCTTATTCTATTGCAGCAGAGCTCATGCTGTGGGTTATAGTAGCTCTGATATTTTGCTAGATTTTGTTCTTGTACTTTCCTTCTTTGGTTTATCTTTTGCTTATAAGACAAATGTCAAAATGTTTTGCAAACATTTCAAGAATTTTATGCAAATACAGGCACCCACAGATGGAATTCCTGGCTTAGATTGTCAAAACATGGGCGGGGAAAAAAATAACACAAAGAATGATATAGCTCTCTCAGTTAAAAAATGAATGACAATTTAAGGCTCCTAGAATTTACAGCACAGAAAAGATTTTTGATTATTATTTTTTTTAGGATTGTCTGCTAAACACTTAAGAAGGAAGAATTAATCCAGGCAGACTTAATGGTGTGTAAATATGACAAAAAAAAATTATGAAATTTGGTTAGTTTTTACAGGTATATGTAGGAAAATTGGTGTGGTGTTTTTTTGGTTTGGATATTGAGGCTGTAAAACTGTTATCAAATATCCTTGGCAAGATTTAAAATGCACACATACAAACCGATTATTATTATTTATTATTATTACTGGCAGTACAACCAGCTGAATTTGTAATAACCTTCCACTGCAGCAAGCAGAGGTCCTGACATACAGAACTGCTCAGTCTCTTGAGTAGAGGCGCAGGTCTGATTCTAAAAATTAGGTTAATTGTTACTTTAATCAATATTCGTCTGCACACAATCCAAGTCCTACATGAATGATAATGCAACTGTTGGGAACACATCATGGAGGGCTTTCCAAATTCTGATAAATTCCATGTGGAATAAACACGATTTCAGAACAAACAAGGATTTTTATATTACAATATTTGTAAGATAGATTGCATTATTTTGTGTAAAAAAACACTATACGGTGCCTTTAAAAGTACCGTCAAACTATTAATTTATTTCCATAGATAAGTAATTCCATTGTGAAATCTGCAATAATGAATTCACATGGCAAACTCCCTTTCCTTAAACAGTGGAAATGATGTGTGTATGTTTTGCTATGTGTAGATTCAGTGGATACAAAATCTTTATACAGGAATATTTTAAACTGTTATTCAGTCATCCGTTTCCAGTGAAACCAAATAGAAGAAACCTGCTGGTCTGAGAATAGACCCAGGCAATCCTGCCACAATATGCAGTTCAAACTAAACAACTCCATTAGACAACCTGAGACCATAAACAGGATCCAGATTAACATGCTAATTTCATGCTTATTAGTATTTTAAAAAGCAAGTTCCAGATCTACAGTCACTATGGTGTTAGGACAGCACAGGATACTGATTGGCTGTATAGTTTAAGAATAGGTGGGGGTTAAAGGTGATAAAAGTTCCCCACAAAGTATAAAATGAAATAGAGCCTTCTTATAACAGAAGGTACCTCACAGCCTCGTGTTATTATAATAACATTGCCCTAATAATCTAACATATAAACACATATTTCTCCTTCCCAGGTTACCTAGAGAAACATGCAAAATACCATCCTTTATATCCTCTTTCCTACATACACATCACTCCCTATTTAGCATACAGAAAGTTTTTTTTTTATAATTGGCTAAGACTTGTTTTACAAAGAGCACATCATTGGATGTTATACTGACATTACCGCTTCCTTTCAGTATTCACATGGAGACCCCTTAGTAGTCACAGGTTTGTGATTTAACCTCCCATTAAAATGGGAATCTCAGCTCTGTAAGTAAGTTTAATTATTTTGTATAAGTTGTATATTTTGTCTTGTACCTAATATAAGTCAGTGCTATACTTTATATACATTTATTGATGGCCATTTAAATAATAATAGTGAGATAGTACACACAGACATATACATCTTTCCTATATGTAATATCCTATACCCCCCACCTCATTGGTAGCTCCTATATATATATTACACAAAAGACTCCAGCACTCAACTACACATACAATTATAAATGAATGGAGTAAAAGAAATAGACATGTATGCAAGCAATGAAGGGTTATATCACCTGCACTGTAGTTCAAATGGATACCTTTAGTTACATTGTTTGTACAAACATGCGTCAGCTGATTCGCCACTCCAAGGCAGTATCTCAGCTTTAGTGATTCCTCCAGCGCCGCTCCTACCATGATGCAACTTGAAAAAGTTGCTCATGGCGGCACTGTAGCGTCAGTGTTTTTTTTTTAAAAAAAGGTGGCATTTTCCCCCGGCGATTGAGCAGCAGTGCCGGAAGTTCGGGTAAAAGCGCTGGAGCAAGCAAGCGGGAGCGGGACTCAGCTGGTGTGTGTGTGTGTCTTCTAGACAGCTGTATTACCCTCCATGCTGGGGGTGTGTGTGTGTCTTCTAGACAGCTGTACTACCCTCCATGCTGGGTATCCCTTATCTCTCTCATCCACACGTCGGGGCGAAGACAGGAGCCGAATTCAGTCGGTTACGGTAAGGGAATTTTTTTTTACAAACTTAAGTTGCCGCCTAAATTCTTTTAAATTATTTTTTTCTTCTAAACTCCTTCCTGACAGTAACAGCAGGGTCGGAGTGGCTGGCTACAGGGGGGGTGGTAGGTAGGGAGATAGATAAACAGAGATAGATAGATAGATAGATAGATAGATAGATAGATGAGAGAAAGGTAGGTAGATAGATGGAGTGATAGATAGATAGATAGATAGACAGACAGAGATAGATAGGTAGGTAGATAAATACCAGAGATAGATAAATTGCAGAGATAGATAGATAATAGAGCTAGATAGATAATAGCGATAGATAGATAGATAGATAGCAGAGATAGATAGATAGATAATATAGATAGATATTAGCGATAGATAGCAAAGATAAATAGATAGATAGCAGAGATAGATAGATAATAGTCGATAGATAGATAGCAGTAGATAGAACAGATAGAAGAGATAGATAGATAGATAGATAGATAGATAGCAGAGATAGATAATAGCGATAGACAGATAGCAGAGATAGATAGATAATAGCGATAGATAGATAGCAGAGATAGATACATAGATAGCAGAGATAGATAGATAATAGCGATACAGAGATAGCAGAGATAGATAGATAATAGCGATAGATAGATAGCAGAGATAGACAGATAGAAGAGATAGATAGATAGATAGCAGAGATAGATAATATCGATAGATAGATAGCAGAGATAGATAGATAATATCGATAGATAGATACAGAGATAGATGATAGCAGAGATAGATACATAGATAGCAGAGATAGATAGATAATAGCGATACATAGATAGCGAAGATAGATAGATAGAGAGATAGATAGATAGATAGATAATAGCGATAGATAATAGCGATAGATAGATAGATAGCAGAGATAGATAGATAGCAGAGATAGATACATAGATAGCAGAGATAGATAGATAATAGCGATACAGAGATAGCAGAGATAGATAGATAATACGATAGATAGATAGACTAGATAGACAGATAGAAGATAGATAGATGATAGATAGCAGAGATAGATAATATCGATAGATAGATAGCAGAGATAGATAGATAATACGATAGATAGATGCGAGATAGATAGATAGAAAGATACATAGATGCAGAGATAGATAGATAGACAATAGATAGCAGAGATAGATAGATAGCAGAGATAGATAGATAGCAGAGATAGATAGATAAGCAGAGATAGATAGATAGATAGATAGATAGATAATAGCGATAGATAATAGCGATAGATAGATAGATAGCAGAGATAGATAGATAGCAGAGATAGATAGATAATAGCGATACATAGATAAAAGAGATAGATAGATAGCAGAGATAATATCGATAGATAGATAGCAGAGATAGATAGATAGCAGAGATAGATAGATAGATAATATAGATAGATAATAGCGATAGATAGATAGATAGATAGATAGATAGATAGATAGCAGAGATAGATAATAGTGATAGATAGATAGATAGATAGATAGCAGAGATAGATTGATAGACAGATAGAAGAGATAGATAGATAGATAGTATATAAGCAGAGATGATAGATAATAAAGCGATAGATAGATAGATAGCAGAGATAGATAATATCGATAGATAGATAGCAGAGATAGAATGATAGCAGAGATAGATAGATTGCAGATAGATAGCAGAGATGATAGATAGCGAATAGATAGATATATAGCAGATATAGATAGATAGATAGATAATAGCGATAGATAGAAAGATAGCAGAGATAGATAGATAGATAAATAGCAGAGATAGATAGATAATAGCGATACATAGATAAAAGAGATAGATAGATAGCAGAGATAGATAGATAGCAGAGATAGATAGATAGATAATATAGATAGATAATAGCGATAGATAGATAGATAGATAGATAGATAGCAGAGATAGATAGCAGAGATAGATAGATAATAGTGATAGATAGATAGATAGATAATAGATAGACAGATAGAAGAGATAGATAGATAGATAGCAGAGATAGATAGATAGATAGATAGATAGATAGATAGATAGATAGAAGATAGATAGCAGAGATAGATAATATCGATAGATAGATAGCAGAGATAGATAGCAGAGATAGATACCAGAGATAGATAGCAGAGATAGATAGCAGAGATAGTATGATTGCAGATAGATAGATAGGCAGAGATAGATAGATAGATAGATAGATAGTAGCAGAGATAGATAGATAGATAGATAGATAGCAGAGATAGATAGTATAATGCGATAGAATAGATGATAGATAATAGATAGCACAGATTAGAAGAGATAGATAGATAGCAGAGATAGATAATATAGATAGATGATAATATCAGAGATAGATAGATTGCAGAGATAGATAAATATCAGAGATAGATAGATAGCAGAGATAGATAATAGAGCTAGATAAATAATAGCGATAGTAGATAGATAGATAGATAGATAGATAGATAGATACATAGCAGAGATAGATAAATAGCAGAGATAGATAGATAGATTAGATAGATAGCAGAGATAGATAGATAAATAGATAGATAGATAAATATCAGAGACAGATAGAAGAGATAGATAAGATAGATAAATAGATAGCAGAGATAGATAAATATATGATAGCAGAGATAGATAGATACATAGCAACATAGAGAGATATAGTGATAGATAGATAGATAGCAGAGATAGATAAATAGCAGAATAGATAGATAACAACAGATAGAAGAGATAGATAGCAGAGATAGATAGATAGCAGAGATAATAAATAGCAGAGAGATAAATATCAGAGATAGAACATAGCAGAGATAGATACATAGCAGAGATAGATAGCAGAGAGATAGATAGATAATATTAGATAGCAGAGATAGAGAGGTAGGTAGGTAGATAGAAAGATGATAGATAGATAGATAGATAGTAGTAGCTAGATAGATAGATGGATGATAGATAGATAGATGGACAGACAGACAGACACCTATAACACTGCAGGAAGTAGCTGACAAAATTAAGTGGTACAGATGGAATTCTACCCGAAATTATCAAATACAGCTCCCCTGAAATACATACTGCAATATCCAAACTATTTAACCTAGTCCTATATGTTGGGCACTTTCCTGAAGTCTGGAATCAAGGTCTGATAACACCAATCCACAAAAGTGGAACCGTTATGATCCAGCAAACCAGAGGCATCTGTGAGCAGTTACTGGGAAAACTGTATAACAGCATTCTAAATAAGAGAATCATTACTTTCCTCACACAACATACATTCTCAGTAAAAGCCAGCTGGGTTCTTACCAAACCATCGTACCACTGATCACATCTATACTTTGCACAGCCTCATAAATCATCATGTCCAAACACAAGGATGGGAAAATATTTGCCTGCTTTGGATTTTAAAAAGACGTTTGATGCAGTGTGGCACCCAGGCCTATTCCTAAAACTTCTGGAGAGTGGAATAGGTGGAAAAACATATAATGTCATCAAGAGCCTTTATACTGGTAATAAATGCAGTGTAAAAGTGAATGGGAAAGAACTTCATACTTCCTGCAAGGTCGCGGGGGTCAGACGGATGTAGTCTGAGTCCAACTCTCTTTAACATCTACATCAACCAACTGGCAGCAGCTCTAGAAACCTCACAGCACCAGGACTTACTCTACATGACACCAATGTAAAGTTCCTCTACGCAGATGACCTCTTACTGCTATCACCAACAGAGAGTGGCCTACAAGATAGTCTAACCATCCTGGAGAAATTCAGCGCAACCTGGGCACTTCCCATAAATCCAATAAAACGGAAATTATGATGTTTCAGAAGAAAAACAAAAAATCAACACATTCACTTTGAATAACGAGATACTCCAGAACAGAGAAATATACTTATCTCGGCCTAGAGATCAACCATTCTGGGAGCTTTAGGGCAGCTATAGAGACCTTGAAACCGAACCTTCTATGCAATAAGAAAACAACTGTATCACCTCAAACCACCGGTAAAAGTCTGGCTTAAAATCTTTGACAGTGTCATTTCCCCAATCCTACTCTATGGCAGTGAAGTATGGGGCCCTGTCTCCTATTCAGACCAATCAAAATGGGAATCTGCCCACCAGAAATACTCCATCTCGATTCTGTAAGCACCTCCTCCGGTCATCGCGTACATCAAACAGCGCTTGTCGGGCTGAGCTTGGCAGATTCCCATTACTGCTTGAGATGCAAAAAATGGCCCTATCATTCTGGGCTCACCTACAGAACAGTAGCCCCAACTCTTACCATTATAAAGCCTCAATACACAACAAAGACCAGGAAAAGCCATGTGCACTGAAACAACTAATCAGCTCCCTACTAACATCAAACCCACACTCACAGAACCTGTCTAAACCTCAATCACAGCCGCCATAACCAAGAGCCAATTGGATTAGGTGGATGAATGGAAGAAAGAAATAAAAAAGTCCCAGAAACTAACTATATCCAGGCACTGGACAGAGACTACAAACTGGCCCCCTACCTGGAGAATATCAAAAACCCTAAGAGAGACAAGTCCTGAGTCTCTACAGATTGAGTGTACACAGCCTAGAAATGAATCTGGCCGACACAGACGACATATAAACCAAAGAGAACAGACTGTGCCAGCACTGTGAACAGGGAACCTTAGTAGATGAAACCCACTTCCTTCTACAATGCCCCAAATACAAAACAATACGGGACCCCCATTTCAAGATGCTGTCGGACTTATCCCAGACTTCAACTGCTTAGATGGAGAGAGAAAACTCTATATCCTGCTGGAGAGGATGAAGCCACAGTAAATATTGGGGCACACTATGTAACGGCATGTCACAGACGAGAGAGAGCATAAATGAACTCAATGTCCAAGGATTACTTCCCAATTATCGCTTTATCCTTCCCCAATAGACTTAAAGACTAAAACCCAATATACCCTTTATAGTACTGTCCATATATTAATTATCAATTGATACCTTGTCCCCTTACTGTGAACCTCTAATACTAACATGTTTATTATTTTATTATTTTTTGTTTGTCTTGGCAATGTCAAAATGTAAATTGATCCTGCCAATAAAGCTCTTTTTGATTGATTTGATTTGATAGATAGATAAATAGATAGATAGATAGCAGAGATAGATAGTTAGATAGCTAGCAGAGATAGATAGATAGTTAGACAGACAGACAGATAGATAGAAGAGATAGATAGATAGCAGAGATAGATGGATAGCAGAGATATAGATAAATATCAGAGACAGATAGACAGATAGAAGAGATAGATAGATAGCAGAGATAGATAGATAGACAGATAGCAGAGATAGATAGATAGATAGATAGATAGCAGAGATAGATAGATAGACAGATAGAAGACATAGATAGATAGCAGAGATAGATAGATTAGATAGATAGATAGCAGAGATAGATAGATAGCAGAGACAGATACAGAGCAGAGATAGATAGATAGATAGATAGCAGCGAGAGATAGATAGATAGATAGATAGATAGATAGCAAGATGATATAATAGCAGAGATAGATAGATAGACAGATAGAAGAGATAGATAGCAGAGATAGATAGCAGAGTAGATAGATAGCAAGAGATAGATAGATAGCAGAGATGATAGATAGCAGAAGATAGATGAATAGCGAGATAGATACATAGCAAGATAGATACATAGCAGAGATAGATAGAGAGATAGATAGATAATATAGATAGATAGATAGATAGCAGAGATAGAGAGGTAGGTAGGTAGATAGAAAGATGATAGATAGATAGATAGATTAGATAGTAGTAGCTAGATAGGTAGATGGAGTGATAGATAGATGGACAGACAGCAAGATAAATAGATAGATAGATAGATAGATAGATAGATAGATAGCAGAAATAGATAGATAGATAGCTAGCAAGATAGATAGCAGAGATAGATAGCAGAGATAGATAGATTGCAGATAGATAATGCAAGATAATAGATAGATTAGATAGATAGATTGTAGAGATAATAGATCAGAGATAGATATATAATAGAGATATATAGATAAATATCAGAGACAGATAGAAGATTAGTAGATAGATAGATAGATAGATAGATAGATTAGATAGACAGATAGGAGAGATAGATAGATAGATAGCATAGATAGATAGATAGACAGATAGAAGAGATAGATGCAAGGTAGATAGAAGAGATAGATAGATAGCAGAGGTAGATAGATAGATAGATAGATAGCAGAGATAGATAGATAGATAGCAGAGATAGATAGAGAGCAGAGATAGATAGATAGATTAGATGATAGCAGAGTTAGATAGATAATATAGATAGAGAGGTAGGTAGGTAGATAGCAAGATGATAGATAGATAGCAGAGATAGATAGATAGATAAGATAGATAGATAGAGAGCAGAGATAGATAGATAGATGGATAGATAGTTAGCAGAGATAGATGGATAGATTATAGATAGCAAGATAGATGGATGGATAGATAATAGATAGATGGAAGATAGATGATAGCAGAGATAGATAGATAGATTAGATAGATAGCAGAGATGATAGCAGAAATAGATAAATATCAGAGATAGATAATATCAGAGTAGATAGATATATGATACAAGATTGATAGAATACATGCAGAGATAGATAGATAATAGCAATAGATAGATAGATAGATAGATCGGATAGATAGATGATAGGAGATGTAGATAAGAGTAGATGAAATAGATAGAATAAAAGATAGAGAGTATAGAAGAAATAAGATATAGATAGATGAGATAGTATATAGATAGTATAGATAGCATAAGAATAGTATAGAGAGATAAGTATAATATAATCTATATATTATATATATCTATATATAAAATATATAATCTAGATAATAGTTAAGGCCCTGCTGAAAGAGTCTACCTTGACGTGGTAGCAGGGCTTACAAATCTTTTGGCCAACATCTTTTATTCTACAGAGTATGGTAGGGCTTTCTAATGTAATGTACCAGTTGCACAAACATGTTTTTAGTGTTTTCTAAAAATAGAGAAGCGTATAATAACCATTTAAAAAAAAAAACTTATGAAATTTGCCACACGCTAAGCCACACCCACAGACCAACCACGCCCCACATTAAGCTACGCGCGCCGCTCGGTCTGGGAGCGGCAGTCCAAAGTATTTTCAGGTGCCAAAAACCCTAGGGACACCCCTGGATTCCTCCCAGCATTCTCTGTTTGCAGCAAGTTTCTTCTTTACATCCACTTCCTGTCTAGCAAACAGAAACTGGATTGTGTCATTACTTTCTATGGAGAGGGGAGGGGGGATAAATGTGAGAGTCTGAAGAATTTTCTAATTGGCTAAGACTGCCACATGTTTTAAAACAGCACATAATTGGGTGTAATAAAGGAACTTCCTTACACTTTCTGTCTTGTCATGTCATGTCTTACAAAAAAAGATTTTTTTTTGATATGCTAACAGTGTAAGATCAGAACCTCTCATTGGATGTTAGTAAAATTCACTTCCTTTTAGTGTCCCAATTCCACTTCCTTTTAGAGACCCTGTAGAAATCCTAGAGGTGTGGCTTAACCTACCATTTTGAGTTTTTCATTCAAACGCAATCTCCTTAAAAATATTTTGAAAAATGTTTGCATTGCACTTTATCTTCTAGTTCTCATGTTAAAATAAGCTACTGTACTAAGAATACACAGGAGTGCAGCAGTGTATCTTATTTTCTATATACTATAATATATATCTATTATATCTCATATCCCTTATATTCTTAAAATAAACTTTATTTTTACGGAGATTGCATTGAGTTTTTGGGAGCAACTAATTAGGTGGGGATATATAACACTATTTACACATAGGAAAGGTCTATATGTAGGTGTGTAATTACTAACTATTTAATGAAAATCACCATAACACATTAACACTATACAAAGTATAGTACTAACTACTTACTACTGAATTACAAACAAGTGATATACAATTAATAAAGTATACAGTACTTACTGGACTTACTGACCACCCCTAAGTTTGAATGGAAACTCAAATGATAGGTCTAGCCACACCTCCAGTATTTCTACATGTCTCCATGTAGACACTAAAGGTGTCTAAAAGTGAAATTTTACTAACTCCAATGGAAGGTTCTGATCTTACACTGTTAGCAATCAAAATTCTCTTAGGCACTGTCCATGACAAGACAGGAAGTGTAAGGAAGTTCCTGTATTACCCAGTTTATGTGCTGTTTTGTAAAACATGTGACAGTCTTAGCCAATTAGAAAATTCTTCACACTCTCACATTTACTTCCCCTCCCCCTCTCCTAGAAAGTATGAACATCCAGTTTCTGGTTTGTCTAGACAGTAAGTGGTCTGTTTGATGATTAAATGACTTGCATGTCTCTGAAACTACCCACATTCTGTAGAGAAATTGGCATTTCCTCCCTTTTTTTTTCTCAATTGAAATATATTAAACATGAGGCTGTCAGGTACCTTCTGTTATAGAAGTTGTATTTCATTTATACTCTATGGGGCTCTTTAGCTACATTAAGTAAAACTATTCCATAATCTATATATGTGGAACCTGCTGTGGTAATACTAATAAGTATCTATCTAGCATGTTAATGTGGATCCTATGAGGAGGCTCAGGCTCCCCAATGGGCTGTTTGGTTTGGACTGCACAATGCAACAAAAATGCCTGAGTCTATCCTCAGACCTGTAGGTTTATTCTGTTGATATTTTATGATATAAGATGTCAGATAGGTGGTGTGGATGTTTGACTCCTCTGCCTAAGGGACCAAAATAATCCTTCTCTAAATCCAATAGTAAGGGAAGGGCGAAGAATGCTATCTATCTATCTATCTATCTATCTATCTCTGCTATCTATCTATCTGCAATCTATCTATCTCTGCTATCTATCTCTGCTATCTATCTCTGGTATCTATCTCTGCTATCTATCTCTGCTATCTATCTATCGATATTATCTATCTCTGCTATCTATCTATCTATCTATCTATCTATCTGTGTGTTTGTGTCTTCTAGACAGCTGTACTACCCTCCATGCGTGGGTATCCTTATCTCTCTCATCCACACGTCGGGGCGAAGACAGGAGCCGAATTCAGTCGGTTACGGTAAGGGAATTTTTTTTTACAAACTTAAGTTGCCGCTAAATTCTTTTAAATTATTTTTTTCTTCTAAAATCCTTCCTGACAGTAACAGCAGGGTCGGAGTGGCTGGCTACAGGGGGGGGGGGTGGTAGGTAGGGAGATAGATAAACAGAGATAGATAGTAGATAGATAGATAGATAGATAGATGATGAGAAAAGGTAGGTAGATAGATGGAGTGATAGATAGATAGATAGATAGACAGACAGAGATAGATAGGTAGGTAGATAAATACCAGAGATAGATAAATTGCAGAGATAGATAGATAATAGAGCTAGATAGATAATAGCGATAGATAGATAGATAGATAGCAGAGATAGATAGATAGATAATATAGATAGATAATAGCGATGATGATAGCAGATATATAGAAAGCAGAGATAGATAGATAGATAGATAGTAATATAGATAGATATTAGCGATAGATAGCAAATAAATAGATAGATAGCAGATAAGATAGATAATAGCGATAGATAGATAGCAGAGATAGACAGATAGAAGAGATAGATAGATAGATAGATAGATAGATAGCAGAGATAGATAATAGCGATAGACAGATAGCAGAGATAGATAGATAATAGCGATAGATAGATAGCAGAGATAGATACATAGATAGCAGAGATAGATAGATAATAGCGATACAGAGATAGCAGAGATAGATAGATAATAGCGATAGATAGATAGCAGAGATAGACAGATAGAAGAGATAGATAGATAGATAGCAGAGATAGATAATATCGATAGATAGATAGATAGCAGGATAGATAGATAATATCGATAGATAGATGCAGAGTAGATAGATAGCAGAGATAGATACATAGATAGCAGAGATAGATAGATAATAGCGATACATAGATAGCAGAGATAGATAGATAGCAGAGATAGATAGATAGATAGATAATAGCGATAGATAATAGCGATAGATAGATAGATAGCAGAGATGATAGATAGCAGAGATAGATACATAGATAGCAGAGATAGATAGATATAGCGATACAGAGATAGCAGGATAGATAGATAATAGCGATAGATAGATAGCAGAGATAGACAGTAATAGAAGAGATAGATAGATAGATAGCAGAGATAGATATATCAGATAGATAGATAGCAGATGATAGATAGATAATATCGATAGATAGATAGCAGAGATAGAGATAGATAGATAGCAGATAGGATACATAGATAGCAGAGATAGATAGATATAGCGATAATGAAGCAGGAGATAGATAGATACAGAGATAGATAGATAGCAGAGATAGATAGATAGCAGAGATAGTAGAAGATAGATAGATAGATAAATAGCGATAGATAATAGCGATAGATAGATAGATAGCAGAGATAGATAGATAGCAGAGATAGATAGATAATAGCGATACATAGATAAAAGAGATAGATAGATAGCAGAGATATATCGATAGATGATAGCAGAGGATAGATAGATAGCAGAGATAGATAGATAGATAAGATAGATAGTAATAGCGATAGATAGATAGAAGATAGATAGATAGATAGAGATAGCAGAGATAGATAATAGTGATAGATAGATAGAAGATAGATAGCAGAGATAGATTGATAGACAGATAGAAGAGATAGATAGATAGATAGTATATAGCAGAGATAGATAGATAATAGCGATAGATAGATAGATAGCAGGATAAGATAATAGTCGATAGATAGATAGATAGAAGCAGAGATAGATAGATAGCAGAGATAGATAGATTCAGATAGATAGCAGAGATAGATAGATAGCAGAGATAGATAGATATATAGCAGATATAGATAGATAGATAGATAATAGCGATAGATAGAAAGATAGCAGAGATAGATAGATAGATAAATAGCAGAGATAGATAGATAATAGCGATACATAGATAAAGAGATAGATAATAGCAGAGAAGATAGATAGCAGAGATAGATAGATAGATAATTAGAAGATAATAGCGATAGATAGATAGCAGATAGATAGATAGCAGAGATAGATAGCAGAGATAGATAGATAATAGTGATAGATAGATAGATAGATAGATAGATAGATAGATGAGATAGATAGATAGATAGCAGAGATAGATAGATAGATAGATAGTAGATAGATAGATAGATAGATAGATTAGATAGATAGATAGATAGCAGAGATAGATATACGATAGATAGATAGCAGAGAGTAGATAGCAGAGATAGATACAGAGATAGATAGCAGAGATAGATAGCAGAGATAGATAGATTGCAGATAGATAGATAGCAGAGATAGATAGATAGATAGATAGATAGATAGCAGAGATAGATAGATAGATAGATAGATAGCAGAGATAGATAGATAATAGCGATGAGATAGATAGATAGATAGATAGATAGCACAGATAGATAGAAGAGATAGATAGATAGCAGAGATAGATAATATAGATAGATAGATAAATATCAGAGATAGATAGATTGCAGAGATAGATAAATATCAGAGATAGTAGATAGCAAGAGAGATAGATAATAGAGCTAGATTAAATAATACGAT